>JAQFYM010001555.1:0-32148 GCA_034694785.1 Agrenia bidenticulata | reverse complement strand
ACACTTTTCAAACTACGAAAAGTGCAAAGTGAAAAGTGCAAAACATTTCATCGCTACGGTGACACAGGCCCCTGCTCTCATATAAAATAATTCACGCTTAAGCATCAAACTAAAAGCTTTAATTAAATACACCTCTCTATGCTTACAAACCCATTCCATTCTATTTTAACTCGTTCAACTTGTAATGACTCCATTTGCAATTGTACTTTTTAATTAAATTCCTCGTTCATAAAAATGATATGGAATGATGATAAAGGTTCAGAGGTCTAACACCCGTGACTTCATGTATATTTCCATGTTCCATAAAAAAGAAGACCGGAAAAGGGATTTTGTTCAAAAGAGGAATAAAAGAGAGTAACATTTGACAGGATTTGTTGTTTGATTTTTTAGGTACTCTCTCTAGGAGCGGATGTACTACCGGAATATCGGTTACAATCGCCTCGTATACACAAATGGACCATTTTACACTACTCCCCATTCAAAGCCGTATGGGATTGGCTTATCCTTATCCTGGTGATGTACACGGCAATTTTCACGCCTTATGTTGCTGCTTTCCTCCTGAACGAGCCCGACTTTGCGGAGCACAAACACAAGTCGTACAGTGACGACCCTATCGTTATCGTAGATTTCATTGGTAAGTCCTTTATTCATGTTCCCCCAAGGCAATAAGGTACCTTGGCTGGTTGCATTGTACATGGAAACAAGAGCAAGTTTTACAATCCATTTTGGAAATAATACCAGCTCGAGCTTTCACCAGCACACTTTCTCTCAGAAATACAACCTCTCCGGCACGGCATATATTAAGAAAGTGATTGACGTTCAAGCTCAAAATCAGGGAGGGGGGGCTTAAAAGCTTCTTAACAGAATGGGAATTAAAGGTGACTTGCAAAGAGAGTGTTGTGTGTTGACAAAGGGCCGGAAGGAGGGGAGCTCTGTCATTGACACTTTCCATTTCGAACAAGCTTGAGACTTTGAGAGGAAGGAAGATCTGGGGTGACGTGTGACATTTGACATTTTATATTTATTTCCCTTCTCTAGTTGATATTATGTTCATCGTGGATATTCTCATCAATTTTCGCACCACTTACGTCAATGCTAATGACGAAGTCGTTTCCAACCCTGGGCGCATAGCAGTACATTATTTCCGTGGTTGGTTCATCATTGATCTAGTTGCAGCCATTCCGTTTGACTTACTCCTGTACCTTTTTGGAACTAATACTGACGAGGTAGAATGGAACTGTTCACTTCCTACTAGTTCCGTCCAGTCTTATTTACCAATTACCCTAAAATGCACTAATCCGGACTGTTTTCTATCAAAATATCCAGACAACCACGCTAATAGGATTGCTGAAGACTGCGAGGCTTCTCCGACTAGTTCGTGTGGCCAGAAAAATTGATCGCTATTCGGAATACGGAGCAGCAGTACTTTTACTTCTAATGGCTACCTTTGCTCTCATAGCACATTGGCTCGCCTGTATTTGGTATGTGGACCTTATTTTTTTTACTAGATTAATTAGAAGGAGAAAGTAATTCTTTTAAAATAAGAAAAGAGCAGTGAGAAGGTTCCTTGAAAAAACTGATTTAAGTTGAGACAAAGGGTTGAGGTGCGTGAAGATGGTTAAATAAGCATGAAATAGGATTTTCCCACGATGGAACAACCGATTTCGGAATAACGGGATGATTAAACGGAATTGGAATGTGTTTCATGCTTGATGAATTATGTGATTAAGGTATGCTATCGGAAATGCTGAGAGGACCTTTTCACCTACAAGAATAGGATGGTTGGATCATTTAGCTAATGACACGGAACAAGAGTATAAAGTTGATGGCAATATAACTACAGGAGGGCCTACATTAAAGGTAGCCCAAATATTGAAATCACCTTATTTATCAAACATCCTGTTTGGTGGATGGACCACTAAAAAAGTTAATATATCTTGTCCATAAATTTCAGTCGCGTTATGTGACGGCCTTATACTTCACATTTAGTAGCCTCACGTCGGTCGGGTTTGGAAATGTCTCACCTAATACAGATGCTGAGAAGATCTTTACTATTTGTGTGATGTTGGTGGGATGTACGTATAATTTTTGATTCAACTATTTACTGCAAGGAATTTAGACTTGCGTGAAGTAACTCTCAATGAATTATCAATTACAGCTCTCATGTATGCCAGTATTTTCGGAAACGTTTCCGCAATTATTCAGCGATTATATTCCGGCACTGCCCGATACCACACGCAAATGCTTCGGGTTAAAGAATTCATTCGGTTTCACCAGGTTCCTAATCCTCTTAGACAGCGACTTGAGGAATACTTTCAGGTACTAATTACGGATCACTTGCATATCCATTGGACGCGCAGCATACTGATATACAGTTAGAAAAATTCTACTCTGTATCTTTTTAGCACGCTTGGACCTATACGAACGGAATTGACATGAACAGTGTCCTGAAAGGATTCCCAGAATGCCTACAAGCTGATATTTGTCTTCATTTAAATAGAAATTTGCTCAACGCTTGTCCGGCTTTTAAAGATGCTTCTCAAGGGTGTCTTAGGTAAGACTAATGTACATGCGGGGATATATGTATGGAAAACCATACTTTTCAAAACCTTACCTTGGCTTGGATCGATGTGATTACAGGGCCTTGTCTATGAAATTTAAAACAACTCATGCACCACCGGGAGACACGTTGGTTCATCGGGGGGATGTGTTGACTGCTCTGTACTTCATCTCCAGGGGGTCTATCGAAATCCTCAAAGACGACATAGTGATGGCAATACTCAGTAAGTTGAGACCAGGTTTGATTTCAAAATTATATTTCTGATTTTTAACTAGAAGGCTAAATTCTTATAGGCAAGGACGATATATTTGGTGAGAATCCCTGCATCCACCCCACGATAGGAAAATCGTCGTGTAACGTCCGTGCCTTAACCTACTGTGATCTCCACAAAATTCTTCGTGACGACCTACTGGACGTTCTTGATATGTACCCTGAGTTCGCTGAGTCATTTTCGACCAACCTTGAAATTACATTTAATCTTCGTGATGTAAGCAAATATATGTGGATGAACGATGAATAATTTCTTGAAACTAAATATCCTACTTGAAATACGATGCAAAATCCTAATTCATTATACAGGAAGAATTATCTGGAGTGGATCCGCGTGTAGCCCGACATAAATCCCTTTACGGTGCATCCCGCTCCAGCTCAGTCGAAAGAGAATCGGACGTCCGTAAAAAGGCTTACAAGCCTCCCCGTCTAAGAAGACGGAGGAGAGAGAGACAGCCCGATTCTATTGATGCAAGGTTCGTTTTAAATTAAATAAAAATTGCGAGTACATCTCCGTCAATTGTCCAGCATTCTACAACTCACCTTAAACCATCTTTCATTCAGCACTGACGAAGAAGAACGCATAGGAATGGAAAGAACATTCATAGAGGCATGCAAACGTCTCCAAAGTACGGCTGTGGAATTAACGGCAGACATGACCGGTTTGGAAATTACATCTCCTCCTCGAGATTACTTGGAACGAACCGAAAAGAAGTTACATGAAACGAGACAGGAGAGAGACAAAGGGAGGCGGCCCAACCGACGCTCAATCTCACATTCCTACCACGAAGTTACTTCAGAACCTGAGCCCGACGCTCAGGGTCTTCATAGGAGAATCGACCAACTCGGCAGGTAAACATTTCCCCTATCGAATTACGGAGTAGGAACTATCAAGAGGTGTGTAATTTGTAAATTAACTTGTCAACTCTAATTAGAAAAATGGAAGAGATCGAGATGAGACTAGGGACTGATGTTAACGCAATTCTCGCACTCCTCAAACAATTTCAGCCATCCGTCACGGTAACCAATACGTGCTGGTTAACTATTTACTTGTTTGATATAAGTAATCAGTTTCAATTCAATTCTTGTAGCTAGATCAAGCACAGCTTCAACAAACGGACTGGGTCCATACAAGAGCTGTAAAGAGAAGTGCTAATGATCCAGAACCTCTTTCATCCGCATCGGTCCTACTACAACCAATGTCTGTGTCAATAGCTTCAACAAGCCATTTGAAACCCTTGCCAGAGAAAGCTGAAACCCAAAGAGCAGATCATAAAAATACCCACGATTTTCCTCACAGATCTGCATCCCAGCCTTCAGAGCTGAACAAAGTAATCGATTTTTTTAGTACAGCTATTATTTAATCCCCCATATGTTTATAGAACTAATTTTCAAACTTGTTAATCAAGGTATGGACGGATAATAGTAGAGAAGATTCCAAAGGTAGCGAGCCAGACTCTTGGGATATTTCAGAAGCGCCCATAGCGCGATTAGAATCCTTGGGTGAACTCGACAGACCACAAGTATGAAATTTTAAAAGTAATTTGTTCATAAAACACACACGTCGTACGTCATCATGAGAGCAATTGCTACTCGACCTAACCTAATCTAACCGAACGAACCCCTCACGAATTATGGAAACCCATGAAAGGCAATGACCGGCCCTATCTTCCTAGCCTTTATAAGTAATTTTGAAATTCTTTTTATTTTTAACAGGATGACTTTTTCCGGGAAACAAGAGACGAAAAACAACTACCAAAGAGCAACTCTAAATCTTCGAATGTTTAAGATAATGAATGTCTTATTAATTTAAACTCAAAGCTCCTGTCTTTAGTCTTTAGGACACAACTGACCATGCATCTTAGACAGTTTTTTCTAGCATTGTACGAAAAACCCTTTGTCAAGCCTTATATTTATTATTTTCCATTTTATACTACATATTAAGGATGTTCGTTTTTATCCAAGCACTTCAGACCCCTGGGTGAGAGACGAGAGTAGATATTTGAAAGCGACGGTAAATTGTAATTGCCCAGAGGATGGAGCTTAAGCTCACAAAGTCTGTAGAAAGATTTCTAAACTTGACCACACATAGGTGCACTGATAAGCTAAATAGTTTAAGCAACACAACAGAAAACAGTCTGCCTTAAGCATATAATTCTTCAAAGGAAATCATCAAGTATTAAACCTTATTTTCTGCGTGCTGGAGGAAATTCTACCGACTTGGGTCCCATTTTGCCTTTAAACATTTTATAGGCTACATAACATAACTAGAATTATTGCGATTTTATTTCGCCCAGAATTGAGCACAATACGACGTTTTAATACAGGAAATCGAACATCCATACTCATGGTGTTTAACATGCCAGAAAGATATATGTTTCGATTATATAGCACAGTAAAACATAATTGATAATTATAGCAACCCTTCCCTTTTCTGTAAAAACTATCGTATGGCCCAATGAATTTAAAAAGTGATTTAATGCACCGAAAATCAATATGATTTTCCCTTAAGACAAACGACTGTGATTTTTATGTTGAAAGAGTAATTTCTGTCGAGTTAGCTTTTAAGAAATTCTTCCGTACCGTTTTATGACGACACCTAGCTCATTGCAAACTACAGAAACAGATTTCACGATTTTGAGCAGAGAACTGACGATGATTACTTTCACAGGGAGGAAGAAGAAACAAAAATTAAATTAAAAGCAATTCGAATATATGATTCCAGTAGAATTGATTTTATGTTTAGTGAAAGTGATCTAAACATCCAATTTGTTTCCTAAGGTATCAAAAATATTTGCTATATATCCAAATTTCCAACACATATATATACATAAGTAGTTATAATTAAATTATGCACAAGGATTACCTACTTGTTTCTAGTTTATGACAAAAAAAATTCCTCCAGAAATATACGAAAATCAAAAAAATGTCAGTAATTTCCTTCAGGCTATTTAAAATCATGAAGTACACTCACAATAAAATATTAATTATATTACACACTTATGAGTAAAGTTTATCGCATATAAGTCAATTCAATTTCACTAAACTTTTATAATAACGTAATGGAAAAAAAGTATTTTTGACTTCACACGTTCTTAAACTCTTGGTGGGGGTGGAGGTGGAAACCCATGAGCAAATGGAGGAGGCGGTGGCATCGGCCAGCCAGGGAAAAATTGACCTGGAGGCATTCCTCCAGGATGTTGCCCGTGTCCCATAAGCATCGGAGGTGGCGGTTGCGGCATCGGCGGAGGAATGAAATTTGGTGGAGGAGGTGGTGGTAATGCCGTTGGAGGTGGAGCATCTGTGAAAAAAATTAGAAATAAATATACGATGATTCTTCAATCCCATTTCATTTACTTTTAGTCTAATTAAATCAAATGCGAACAAACCTGCAAATAGCTGATGAGGACGATCTGTTTGGGCCAACGGATTACTTTGGGCAAGAAGCCTTTCTGCAAAAACATTGAAAATAATAATTTTAGTAAAGACTCAACAAACATGATCTATGACGCATGATGGTCAAAAAAAATTTATTATTGGATTTAAGATCTATATTCACCTGCAGCTGTTCCGTGCCTTTCACCTGCAAAAAACAAAAAATAAGTCAACTTGCTTCTGAATAACATGAGCGAATAGATTAATCTAAAGTATGTTAATTCACCTTTGGAGTCTTTTTTGAAAGCATATGAAACAGATATCGGTCTATTACAGAGATACTGTCCATTCATAGCTTCAATTGCAGCATCAGACGCCTCAAAGCTGGCATAATTTACAAAAGCAAACCCCTTTGAATTTCCACTCTCAGGATCTCTCATAATCTAAACGAAATATAAAATATTGTACGTAAAAGGTGTATGTGTAAGTGCAGTAGTAAATCAATATAGGTAGGACATAGCTGAAAAAAATTTACTTTGGGAGTTTGTAGAATAACACCAAAAGCTGAGAACGTATCATACAACAGCTTTTCATCCACTTCCGGATCCAAGTTTCCAATAAAGATATTTGCTCCCACATCCAGATTTTTAGTATGGGCTGATGCTTTGTTTACACGAATCGGCTTTCCATACAACTAATGAGATGAACAAAATACAGATTAATTTTTTTTTCCATGCTAAAATATTTTTTTAAAGTTTACGCACAAAATCTAGAAAAAAATGAACCTTTATCATATTCATAATTCGTATAGCATAGTCTGCATCTTCTTCGCTAATGAACTCCACGAATCCATACCCTTGGTGATTCAGACTTACGCGATCTCGTGGCATGTGGACATTCACTACATTGAAATAAAACTGTAAATACCTTCTAACCAACTAATAAATAATTTAATTACTAAAAATTACAATTTCATAAGCTTATATTACTTACCGACTGGTCCAGCTTGCACAAAGAGTTCCCAGAGAAGACTTTCAGACACCTTTTCATCCAAACCCCCCACATACACCGTAGCATCTAAAGAAATGGATAAATAATTGAAAATATGTCAAAGTCAAGCTATCCATCTACAAATTCCAGTGGAAGAAAAGTTGACGCGATTGGAGATGTAATAATTATTAAACATTTTTGAAGTCTTAAAAAACCAACGCCATTGCAAATTGAAATCTTTCCCCATTTAAAATATTGACAAACCTTGATTTCTTTCAGCAATCGGTGCATTCATGATGAACCAGTTCTGCTTAGGCTATCCAAAATTACCAAACTTAATTTCAACTAACTAACTTTAGCAATTTTAGTTAGTTCCGGCAAAAATATTTATTCGACAACAACTCCTGCGGCTTTTTCCAATATTGACTCAACCCGGGAGGAAGCACGTGGCAAGTCCTGACTACCCAAAGGTGGGAATTTAAAAAAGACTCTCTATATGTCATTTTTCCAAGTCTTTCTCCTTTCAATCTCAATTCCCACCCTGTCACAGAGTGTAGACGAGATTACAAGGCAAGAAGGCCTCAATTCGTCGATTCGATCGAGCTACAAGAGCAGAGATCACTAGTTCAACTACCGTTACATTTTATAGACCACTAATCTCCTCTGCCCTGTCATCATCTCTCAGTGAACAGTCCAGAGTGAGTAGTTGGGGTGACTGAGATAAAATTAAGATCTTCTACTAATCCTATCACCTGTTCAGGGGGAGTTGGTCTTGGTCATTCATAAAACTTCCTTCTGTGTCTGTCACTTGTCGTTACAGTTGCCCTCAGACAGTCGAAATGGACGATTATGAAAGCGTTCTTTTGATCCAGCCTGAGGTCTTTGTATACAAAATCCCACCGAGGACTACTAACAGAGGTTACAGGTAAGAAATGGGACGACTGTGCATTCATCTGTGAAATTATTGGTCTTATATCCAACATCAGCCAAAAACTATGCACGGAAAATTGTTAAGAGGGTTCTAATGATTTGATTAATGAATTCGAGGCGTATACGTCTTTCAATGGCATGCATCATCCTAACATTCCTAAGACATAGTTGTAACTGTGAACTGTGTTTAACGTATTTCAGAGCTAATGACTGGAATTTGGATAACCCTGATTGGAGTGGTCGACTGCGACTGGCTGCAGTGGGGAATAAATGCGTTATCAAATTGGAGGACAAGAATACGGGGGAATTGTTCGCCAAGGCGCCTATTGATGACCACCCTGGACCTTCGATTGAGCCCGTGTCGGACTCCTCTCGATATTTTGTTCTAAGAATCATGGATGACAATGGTAGGTGTGGAACATATGGTGATGTGGGATGCGGAGAACTACCATTTATCTAAAATAAGCATTTTAACCGCATAACCAACAATCAATATATTTATGAATGTGAAGTTGTTGGGATTGGGTACACATTAGTAATGAGAATTTGTTTGTTCTTGCAGTTGGTCGAACGGCCTTTATTGGTGTGGGATATGCTGACCGAGCAAATGCATTTGATCTGAATGTCACTCTTCAGGATTATTTCAAACGGGTGAAGGTAGAGCTGGACATTGAAAAAGAAAAGGAGGCTCCAGCTAAACCAGCTTTGGATTTAGGGTTTAAGGAAGGAGAAACTATCAAAATCAGCATGAAAATTACTGTAAGCCGTTTACTCATTTAACTCAGTCCCCAGGCTTAATTTACAATCATGAACGCAAATGTCTTGTTAACTTTATTAGAAAAAGGACGGGGGAGAAGGTTCTGGTAAACCAAAGGCGAAATCTTCCGGAGGTGGACTTGGAATACTACCACCACCTCCAAGTGCTGGGCCTAAAATCACACCTCCTCCTTCAAATTCATTGAATATCTCACGGGAAGTCACTCCTATCAGCTCTCCTTCTCATCAGGCAAAACCGGATGGTGCAGCCTCAACTCAAAACCAGTCGAATAATGACTGGGTTCAGTTTTAGAACTGAAGTAACTGTTACCAATAATATTAATCGGAAAATTTAGAAAATAGAAACAGACATTGCAATTAAATAGTTTTAAGCCTTTCCTAGTTCTGTAGGTCGGTTGGTTGTAATCGAGTCTGAGGACTAATTGTTTGTGTATAGCTGAACTTTCGGAGATTAATTGCAAATGATAAAATAATGGCTGAAGTTTGATTTAGTCTGTACTTAAAATTAGATTTCGGTGCTTAACTGGTGTTTTACAAGCCTACAACAAGGACGAAGTTATAATCTGATGCATGCAATTCAAACATTCCAATGCTGTGTTGCTGTGGTATGGTCTGTAGTGGGTTGAGTATGAGACCATCAGATAAACTAAAGATAATGATAAAGCACAATCAGAAGACCTTTATGACATGAAGAATTATAATCGTAGAAATATTATGATGTAAAATATCAAATACAAGTTAAAATTTGTTTCCGGAATTGTATGTATTTTTGTATTCAGTCTGTTACCAGTCATGTAAAAGACATCAAGTAACAGTCATTTCGTCATTTCCACAAAAAAAACTGGAAGTGGCAAACATTACATTTTTCATTTCGTCTTGACTAGAGTAAGGTCTTAAAATGCAAGGGGAACCAAAATATGCACTAATTTTTAGAGTATCATTATTTTCATGAACAAACTGAAGTCTTGTCCTACTTCCGTCAGGGTTATGGAACATCAGAAATCCGGTAAATATAATTATACAAATTGACAGTGAGTGGTAAAACCACATCATACTACGATTGAACGGAGTGCATTTCTCCATGACACTACAGTTAGTAATATAAGTAACATTTTTGACCTACGAGTCAAATCGATGAGTGATGAACGAAGTGCTAAATTACGCAGATCGTTTCGCTCGTAGAGCTCTGGGCGAAATGCCTAGCTTGAGGCTTCGCATGGCCAATGCTCGGCTGAAATGTCTAGGTGTCGGACGACTGGAATCAGGAGCCTCGTCGCTGTCAAGACTTGAGAGCATTACAAGAAGTACCCCCAGGACGAGGAAAATAATGATGATTAATGTGCAAATGTGCAATCCTGTTCCTGCTAATAGCGTTTCAAGTTCTCGAAGTTGCTCCTGTGCTCCCTCGTGATCTGGACGAAGTTCCAACGTGTGCTACATTTAATAAAAAATTAAAGTAAGTTATGTCTTCACTAAAACCACAAACTATAGAGCGAACCTTGAAATGTAGGAGAGCTTCGTTGTGATGCCCATATGCTTTTAATATTTCGCCCAACGCAAAATGTTGCTGAAATGCGTTTCGATCAGGGGCCTGAAGTTCCAACGATCTTCTTGCCAAGAAAAGAGAATCATCAAGATACTGCAGTGTAAACAGAAGTCTTGCAAGGTTCAGCAGTACCTAAAAAGAGTTGAAATGTTAACCATACTCTAAACGATTTGGATGGTGAAATGTTGACTATCATAGCTTCTAACATACTTCCGGATTGTTTGGGGCCACTGCCAAGGCCCTTCGGAAACACTCAATTGCTCTGAGAGTATGGCCCTTAATACGGTTAAAGTTCCCGATCTGATTATACAATTGTACTGAACTGGGTTTCTAAAATGATTAACAAACAAAAATTTGAACCAGATTAGGTAATTCAGAGAGATCATTAACACAATTCCCGATTAGATATTACTATATTAATATTACCTCTTTTTTCGCTTTTCTTAATTTTTTTTCCAAAGTGTTAAGATCAATCGTGTCTTTCTTGCTCCCTTTTTTACGAAACACCATAGCCACCTGAGGTTCCGGAATATGTGGATGATTATGTCGATTAGCAATCCCCATCAGTTGATCATAATAAGTAAAATTGGCCGGTTTGCCACACTCCAATGGTTCCTGAGTTCCATCATCTGCTGACCTTTGCTGCTGCATCTCGTCCATCGACGCAGAGGTCCCGTCACTAGAAAACTGCTGACCCATTGGACAACTCGCGCAGTAGGTTTCTTTTCCATTTTTCATCCAAGCGCCTGAGTTGAGGACAGTCGACGCAAGTATCTGGAACACAATGTCTTCTTCTTCAGCATCGGCGAATCCTCCTCCTCGCTTCAAGGAATGTGTTACCGTACTGTTTGGACGATCGATCAAGTTTCCTGTCAATAGAAATACATTCAACTGTTTATAACTTGCAGTATTGCCACCTTTCCCTTCATATACATGTTCCGTATATTATGACATGAGTTTATTCCCTTTTCAACGGTAAGTTTTACCTGTGGAACCCAGTGGGTTTGGAACAATCGCGTTCTTCCCATTTTCCACAACCAACTTCCAGTGTGGAGATGACCTAGTATTTGTATCCAGAATGTGTAGTGATAGAACGTACAGGATCAAATAATACGAATACCACGACCACCCCGAAGCACACTCCTGGTTTCCCGACGGCATCTTCAATCGTTCAATTTCCAAAGATTGAATATTCCTTATTTTCCACTTGCCCAAAGTTAATTTATCCAAAATTCAATATCAAACTGACAACTGTTGAAAAACAAAATATGCTAATGATGAACGAATCAATTCAATCCATCCTCTTCAACTAAATTACTAAATTCTCTATTTATTCAGACAAAACTTTTTCGACTAACCCACCAACAACCAACTGCAACAAACTGTCTAGTCCAAAATAAAGTTCAACCCCAAACGAGAAAGCACATATAAAACTAAATAAATAAGAACAGCATGATCAGCACTTAAATCTTAACCATCAGTTGCAGTGACTTGATGACTTGTTAAGTTGTTGAGCAGTTCACAGAGTTCAGCTCAGTTAGACGAAGATGTTGAAAACAAGTCGGAGACAAAATACTCAACACTTTTAGGAAAAAGAACAACAAGGTCGGGAGTCTCTGCTCTGCGAACTCGACTAGTTCATAGTCAACTTTCTTGTCTTCCTGATTTTGATTCCTTTATTTTTGTTATTCCATGGTGGGATTGTAAATTTGCTCATCGACTCCAACAACCAGTCTAAAGCATTGTGCCTATTCCTATCTGTCTATACAGAACAGGGAAGTTCCTATATGGTCCAAAACACACTGTTGTGCCCTATGTCCATCTCCACAACATGTAGAGTATAGAACATCCGCCTATCTTCTATCATAGGGATTCATGATATGAGACTAATAATGAGAGTGAGACTTTTGCTGAGATGTTCAAAGAGTTATTGGGAGGAACGCTTGCGTTCTCCTCAATAATAAACACTTTCGTATCTACATTGACTCTGGACATTGTGCTTAAGCTTCCGGCTAGTAGCCCCATTCCAAAACTGTACCGCAGAGCTAAAAAATTAGCTTGAACACTTGGCGGGAATTTCAAATCTTTAGCCCCGATTAAGCAATTGTCTAATAGCCCGCTTTCTTAGCACAGGAGATAGAGCATAACTTTTTTCTAGGGCATTTACCACAGAGACTATAGAGCAGAGAGGGTTTGTTTCATGGCGCTACCTATTGCTGCGGCTCAAATTCAATATATTATTTTCCCAACTGGACTGGAATCAACTCTTTTTACTCTCCGGGAGGTGTGATGGAAGATGTAGATTTTGCAGGGGCGTCACAAGGAGTATGAGAGGGTCAAGAGGGACTAACGTTTAATTTAGAGCTGTTAAATATATTATTGCTATTAATCCGGGCATTTTAGATTGAGATTTTAAAGGATCAGGATGAATAATGGATGAAAGGTCGAGGGTTGCTTTATAACTGATTTATAACAACGTAGGCTGACTGCTTGTGCTTAGCCAATGCAGAATGTACTGCTCATGCTGTTTGGTCTGATGGGAGTCTGCGAGAGTCAGTGTGAATGTGACACGTCTGCTGGATCTTATTGACTGACAGGACAAGACCCATAAGCCGGTACAGTTTTGAGGATTGAAGCTGAAATTTTTGAGGGTTGGCAATAGGACCGTAAAATTGCTGTGAATGATTATTTGATCTCGAAATCTAGAACATTTTTTGTACCAAAAATGAGCAATAAGGGTGCTGGTGTAGTGACATTGTTCAGCCATCGATGGCTGTGTTGTCTAGTCTTGTTGGTAGCGTCCTTCTCCCTAGGGCCGGTTACGACTCAAACGTCCACAGCCAATAAGAGCACCTTGGTTCTTCTGGACAATTTGGCTATTAAGGAGACACATTCGGTGTTCTTTAAAAAATTGCAAGGTAATTGTTTCGATTTTACCCCAACCCACTTCAAGCATGAAAAATGAATTTGGATATCTTCGACTTCTTTCCAACCTAGCGAGTTTGTGTTCAATGGTAGTAATAGTAATTTATTTTTAATTATTCGTAGATGCGGGATACCAGTTGACCTTTAAGATGGCGGATGATCCAGCCCTGAGCTTGAAAAAGTATGGAGTTTGGATGTACCAGAACCTCGTACTTTTTGCCCCTGGCACTGACGAATTAGGTGGGGACTTAAGTCCGGAGGCGGTGGCAGAATTTGTCGACTATGGAGGAAATGTACTCGTTGCCGGAAATCCGACTGCGGGAGATGCTATTAAAGATGTTGCTGCGGAATTCGGCGTCGAATTGGACGACGGTGGTTCCTATGTAATTGACCATTTGAACTTTGATGTTCTTGGAGACTCAGGAAAGGTGAGATTAAACTTAAAGCAATTTACCATCCAAAATCAGTCAGATATTAAACCGATCTTGCCGATCTATTAATATACATTTGATGTTTGCATAAATTTTAACTAAGAAAACTTTATTTGTTTCCTCAGCACACGCTAATTACAGTGGATCCGAAAAATTTAATCGACGCTCAGACTATTGTTGGTTCAGAAAATACCGTACCTCTTGTGTATGAAGGTTCAAGTTTATTGGTTGACCCTGACAATCCGTTGGTTCTAGAAATTCTAACAGCTTCGTCATCAGCATACTCTTATAATCCTGACAAAGCGGTTACTGAGGTAAATTTTGATGTGTTTAAGGGCGATATTATGATAATCGACTCTATCGTTTCCTTACAAAGCTAAAACTATTAATTTATGTTTATTTTTAGTACCCACACACCGTTGGTAAGAACACTGTACTAATTGCGGGGCTTCAAGCGAGAAATAATGCTCGTGTTGTATTTTCTGGATCATTGGAATTTTTCTCGGACAAATTTTTAGCAGTAGCTATTCAGAAGCAGGTGATTTGCTAGTTTTAAAATATTTTGAACATTTAAATATAGATTCAGGGATTGAGGGATGTTCGTCGGCCCTTCCTTAGCATACTGTTTTATATTTTTATATATGTTATTGCAGGGAGGGAAAAAATTCGATAAATCAGGAAACGAAGCTTTGATTAAGTCTTTGAGTGCTTGGGTTTTCAAGGAGAAAGGTGTTCTTCGATTGAGCAATATTACTCATAACAAAGTAGGAGAAAAATATCCTCCAGTCGCTTACACGATCACTGAAGATGTAGTTTATAATGCCGTGATCGAGGAACTGAAAGACGGAGTTTGGACTGGATATGTGGCTGATGATGTCCAATTGGAATTTGTAAGAATTGACCCTTTCGTACGTATTAATTTGAAACGAGTCGCTGGAGTTCCATCCGGGCGATTTGAAGCCAAATTCAAGATTCCAGATGTGTACGGAGTGTTCCAGTTTAAAATCGACTATCACCGAAAAGGTTACACATACCTAAGCAGTGCCACTCAGGTAATTTTTTTTACTTGAATTTGCAGGAGTGTTTGAAAGTTCTTATAAATGCTGATTGATTTGTATAATTTTTGCAATATACAGGTGTCCGTTAGACCTCTGGAACACACTCAGTACGAACGGTTTATTCCAGGAGCATTCCCCTATTACGCCAGTGCCTTCTCAATGATGATCGGAGTAACAATCTTCTCATGTGTATTCCTTCATTACCGAGAAAAGGATAAGAGTGAGTAAATTGTATGCGAATCAATTTGAAACTAATTAAAAGGGACACTTCTAAATTATAGAATTTCTTCAATAAACTGTTTTCGTTATGTTGCATATATAATTCGCACTTTAACTAACGCTCGTGAGTGATTCATATTAATTTTTTTGGATTGAAGTCGGGAGAGAATTAAGGATATCTGAGATTATCGGGATTGGTCGACTGGGTACATAAAATTTGGTATTGTAAGTATTTGTGAGCATAAACAGTAGAGGAACTCCTTAAGTAGTACGAATGTTTGGTCCCATAATCAGGCAGAAGAGTTCCGTAGAATGAATACGAATACCAAGTGATTAGCAAAGTCGGCAGGCAGAGATGTATTTACGTACGTTCTTTTAGAAATAAAGTTAAAACTATCCGATCATGAAACTCAATTCAAAGACTATATTATAGGCGTAGTTTTCATTAGAGACAAACACTCAATTTTTGAAGTTTCTATGCATGTAAATACAATAAGCAAATGGAACCCATGGGTGCCACTTATTCACACTAATCACTACACCATGGGCATGTGATCTTTCATTAAGAGTTTAAGAGTTAATAATTCACTTAGAAAAACGGTACTACACAAAGTGTTTGACGATCGCTACTGCTTAATTCAACTCGGAACAGGCAACATTAGTACAAAAAATACTTCATATGAAACTACAATTAAGAATTACAGCTTCCATTTCCGAAACAAAATAACACTTACTAAAGTATGCATAGATTACTCGATGATTTCACAATAATTTAGATGTTTCAACGATCAGGTTGTGGTGGAGTGGTTGCCGTCCCATTTCCTGCTGAACCGAGCAGTTCGTTCTTTTCTTTAGTGATTTCATCAAGCATCTTGAGTGTTTCAATGCATTTTTCCTAAACAATTTCAATGTCTTAATTTGCATATTTGCATTTTTATGACCTACTAGACCTACTAATAACCTACTACTAGACCTATTAATAAAATAAAACTAACCTCGCAATCTGCTATATATCTGGATTCTACATTAGACATGGTTTCTTCAAGTTCCTCGACGTACTCTTGCCATTTCTTCAATCCATTGGTTCTCTTGGTCAACCTATTTGAACAGGTAAGTAGTGTTTTAAAACAGAATATAAAAACGATTTACAATATTTCTGATATTATTTAACATGCATCTTACAGAGCTTCAAGTTGTTCAAGCATTTTTTCTTTAGTTTCTCTGTTCTTTTGTTGTTTTTCAAGTTTATCTTTGAGTCTAATGCACCTATCATTTAACTCTGAGTTTCGGGACTCCTGCGATTTCTGCTCACTAACGAATCGGGCAGTACTCTCTTCACATCGAATAGATAAAGCCTCAATCAAACTAATATTTTTCTCTTTTTCGTGTAGGTGAGAATTCATCGCATTGCTTGTGCTCATTTCCATTTCTTCTAATTTAGAGTTGTCTCTTTTCACGGCTTCCATCAACGCTTGTGAAACTTGCTCAGTTTTGTCATGAATTTTTTCAACCTCCTGCAAATAAACACAGTCCAACACAAAATTGATAATCATACCAAATCATATCAAATATCACATACCTCTAGCCAGTCTTTCAACTCTTCGGGTGTAAGAGGATTTACAGGAACTGACAAACCGTCCACCCGTAAATTAGACAGATTGGCATTGAATGTTTCAACTACTGTAAGCTGGGCGATTGTTTGGCGGAACTAAAATATAATTTGGCACAGGCTTAAATTACGTTAAGATTGTTATAAAGAATAATCTAGCAGCGTTAAGAACTGTCATTACACGCTCGTTAAGGTTGGAAATAGCTTGTTGCTTCCTTAGCAAATCTGTTTCCAACTTATTCAGAATTGTTGCGAGGCATTTCTGCTGCTCCTGGAGATTTTGAATTTCCATCAACATTTTCTTTTCACCCTGCTTATCAAAAGGTTGACAAGATATTTTCTGTTTCACGTAGTCGATATCTGCCTGCCTAGAAACTAACTCGAGCTCTACGAACATTACAAATAATAAATTATCTTAGAGAAGTTCAAAACTCGGATCAGTATGTCATAATAAAATACATATTGGTAGATTCTTTTGTATTTGGAAATCTTACTCAAGCCTACTTCTTTAACACGAAGCGAATTTAGATCCCGGAACTTCTTGATTTCTTCTTCCTTTTCGATTATCTTGTTTTGTTTAACTTTTAATTTTTTGGTTTTATCATCCAAAATGTCAGAAATTTCCTACATACAAATAAAGCAAGTTCGTTTTGACAATTGATCGTGTGATATACTGCCACTACTCATTATTATTGCAGGAAATTGCCTTCACTGGATCTGGTTTGGTTTTTAAGCCATTTAAGTACTCCTGGTTTTCTTGCTTTTGAGCATTTAATTCCTCAAGGGTGTAATTTATCTCGCTCATCAACATATCCGCTACATTAATATGTAACACCTATATTGAACAACACGAAAATATGAATAAAATATAAACTATGTCAGTGACTTACAAACTTTGCATCGAAACTCCATTAGTTCTTCAGCTATAATAACAATAAAGATATGATTTTGTTGAAGAGATTAAGAAAACCGTGACAAAAAATCTTGCATGGAATAATTCTAATATTAAATAAGCACCAGTTCTTTCCATAAGCGCTATTTGTCTTTCCTCATTGGATAGATTATTGCCAAGAGTCATATTCCAGTAGAAAAGGTCTAGGAAGTTATTCAGTGCAACCTTCGAATAAAATAATTTGTGATATTGGAATAGTCAATCTAAATTGTTTAAATGCGGTGATTAGTGGATGTACCAATAAATACCTCAAGAAATGCATCATCCTTCCTTAAGTCTTCCAGTTCCATAGGATTACCCCGGGTTTCGGTCTTGGGTATCGCTTGAACTCGGCAGCACAACCAGCATAAAAATGTCAAACTGGCTGGAAAAGACTGTGGAGCATTGGCTAAAATAAAATTAGTGAAATTGCATTAAGATGAGTATTCTAAAATAGGTAAGCATAAATAATGATACAGTACCTGATTTAAGATGAGACTTTGATATCACGGATGGATACTTCAGAACATTTGATAACTCAACAATTCGAGCCACAATGTCCTCTTTCGGATAAAAGAATATTTCTCCTACCAATGATTTCCCAACAAACTGTTTCATGATTAGAAGTAAAACAGGGATAAATTAGGCGCATTACAATTTTCCCGTTGCTGCATTAATTTTTTTTAACAAAAGTCTTACATAAACCATATTGTAATATGTTGAAGTAGAGATGTTTCTAATATCATGGACTGTGACAGGCAAGTTGGGATACCGTTGCTCATATAAATAGGCATGCACATGTTGCATCATAACAAATAAAGCCTTTTTATCATTTGACACTTTTATAGTTTTTGGATGGTGGGAATTGTCTTTCAGTATATCTTGTGAAGATCCCCAACGTCTCATAGTTCCTGGGGATTTCCTGTTAACAGCACAAAATAAATTTTAACCATGTTTTTTCCAAGATTTAGAAAGTCATTTTGAAGGCTAGGCTGAAGGTATTATGGATAGCCCAGGCTCTGGAGAGAGCGAGTAAGGGAATACCTTATTAGTCCTCCAGGGGTGACGGACGGAGTCATCATTAGCATGCTTTTGCTTTGAGCAGAAAATGCAACGGAATCCATAGAATTCGAACGTCTTAATGTGGAATTCTTAAATCCACTAAACCTGTCTCTCCTAAAAAGATAAAGAAGAAAATTTAGCCTTTAAAAAACTATTTAACAACCGTATAATGATTAGAAGAAGGTAAATGCCATGTACAGTTCATAGCCGTTGGTTGACTATCTGACATATATACTACGATAATATTCATTGCAATCTCAATTCGTCAAAGCCTCACAAATTCATTGACAGAAAACTTACACAGGAATGACCCTTGATGCCTGATGAACAGTTCTGTTATTGATACTAGTTTTCTGTGTTGATCCAGATGGATTTAAGCCTCCTCGCCCAGCAACTGCAGCAATTCCGAACTTCTTTTTTGCAACTGAGCTGCTAGTTGGTTCCATAAACTTCTTCACTGCTAATGGTATGTTACTTCCCGCTTTTCTACCAGAATTCCCTAGACCAGGCCTGGAACCCAAAGGCGTCGGATTCAAAGAATTATGAATCCCTGAACTCCGACCGACCTGGAGATTATTACTATGCCTGGCAAGATTTTGCTGTAAAGAGCTGGCTAGGCCTCGGAGGATTTCATGCCCTGGAATTATAGGGCCTTCCTTCAAGACATGTTGTGCCAGTATGGACGAGCGCCGAGACTATTAAATCAAACATGACTTATTTATATCATATCGATTCCGAGCGAAGAAGGCCTGGTACTGTTACTGTGTCACTCATTAGAATGTGTATTTAAATAAATTATCAACACTAACCCCTGGCTTAATTTTCTCGAACCCTTCGTTAGGCTGATTCATTTTAATTTCTGTTTCGCAAGAAACTACGTCCTTCCTCTCTTTCAGTACTTAAAATAGTTACAATCTTGAATTCTGTGTTGTGGCGTTGATTAAATAGTTCCTATAAAAATAATTTTTTTAAATAAAAAACATTTCCAATGCACAATAAACGCAAACTCACTGTAATTAAATTGCTTACTATTTGCCTCTTCGACGTTCAATTCTCTTCTTCTCTCCAACAGAAACGACCTTCGTTTTTCCTAACAAAGAATGAAGCTACCAGAACATTCTTAGACGATGGGAGGGATCTTACTCACTTTTAGACACGGCGCATGTCCCTCGTGAGAAGAGAAGTGAAGAAGTCTCTTTCATCCAAATTCTCACGAGAGACATCACATCGTCTAACTCACTTTCGGCTGAAAGGAATAATTATTCGGCTGAAAGGTAAAATTAGTCTAATTTTTCCTTCCAGCCGAAAGTGAGTAAGCTCCCTCTCATCGTCTAAGAATGTTCTGGTAGCTTCATTCTTTGTTAGGAAAAACGAAGGTCGTTTCTGTTGGAGAAAAGAAGTTGTTGAGTAAAAACCATTGAACTAGATAACTAATATAACGGTAGAAACTCAAACCACACTCGAGCGACTCTGCTCGAGACGCTCGAGTATGGTTTGTGAGTTGAGTTTCTACTCAACAAGAGAAGAAGAGAATTATTCAAATTCTTTTTATTCAAAATGAGAAATGCCCCATGTGCCATATGTCTACAACATTATATCTCTCCTTTCATTCTTCTAGCTCTTAATTCATAAAGTTTGGGAAAGTAATAACATAATACACCCCGTCTCCTGGAGTTGAGACAGGGTACTGTCTAGGTACTCTTTCTTCACTTATCAACACTAAAATAGCCAACTGAAAATCACAACAGTGTACATTGTACATGGTAAAAAAAATAATGTTGACTGATGTTGATAATCAACACTCACTAGTCATCATGTCACATATTCTAAATTTTTGTCATACTTACCTCTTTACCTTTAAAATGGAATGAAATTTTTCTTTGACTTGTTCTCAAACAGTCCCAGCCCAGACGGTTGACCGTTGACGATGAAAGACATAAAATTAAACAAGGTGTTTCATCTGCAACAACAATACAAGAAAGAAATAGAAGTGCCAAAAAATTTGAGTCCGGACCAATCATTGAGGTTAATTTGAGAGGGAAGTTTCGTCAATCAAGAGATTCGCACTCTATGGCATTTCGGTCTAAACCATACCTCGTTTCTCTATAACTCCAAGCTGTTTTAAATACCAAGTCAATGAACTTTTTTTTTATGCTTAAATATATTTGGAGGAGCATGGAAAGTCGATAATAAATCTATTTATTTGACGCTTATTATAAATAGAAAACATACAGTGATGACAGCCACTTCATATATTTTTATAAATACTAAATAATTAAATAACAAGTATACTGTACTAGGTTCTTCTTCATTTCCATCATTCCTTAAGTCCTGATTTTTAACACAATAGCGAGAAAATCTAATAGATAGCCTTTTCTCGAGATGCAGATCGACAGATAACACGAAAACATGTTCACACATGCTCTGTGTATTGTATGCTGAAGAACCATCACAATCACAGTATCAAAGTATCAACCCATTAAAGAAATCAAAGCCTTCCAGTGTTTGCTACTGGATTTCCAGTATAGTCTCGGCGACTAAATGGCGAACGTCTTCCAGTACGAGTTGGACTTTGTCGAGATTTCCCTGCTTTAGAAGGGTCGATTGAGTCCCGGAGAGGTTCCACAGCCCTTTTATTTAAAAACCGAATAAAATTAGCATTTCATACACTTATGACTTTGAATTTCATAAATAAAACATACCCAGCCATCATAGATGAGAAAGTTGGTAATGCACTACCAACAGCACGACTGCTTGACACGCTGTACAATCTTGATGAAGCTGAGTGACCCTGCAGCTCGTTAGTTATATTGTTAGATGCATATGTAGGTGGTTGTTCAGTGCTAAACTCTAATTTCGTTCCCACGTTTCCTTTAAGATCATTATGTTGGTTCTTGCTTGATGATGGTTCTGGTTTTAGATGAACAGATTGATATCGTAACACAGGAGTCAACACTTTCCTAATAAATTCTTTTAGGCCTTTATCCCCAATGTTTTCTCTACCGTTGGCTACCAGAAACTTTGCAAGCATTGCAGAGATCAATTTCTTCATCTCAAATGGAAGATTAGCAATTGCACTTCCAATTTCATCGTCATCGGTAGCATCTGAAACTATGTTTTTCTTGGCGACAAAATCTTCCAGGTGTGTTTCAATTTTGAGAGATTCCATTTTGTTTACTTCTTTCTTCAATTCTGGAACAGATTTTTCTACTTCTGGCAAACTAATGGGTACCTTAAGTCGAAATTTTTGACACTGTGGCGCATCCAGTATTGCATTAAGTGCATACACGGTCAGATTCAGACTTTTCAAAACATCCTTCGATAAGATGTTAGACCTTATCTGTAAAATTTCCAGAAAATAAGTATATTAATAATAATAATCACAAACAAATTAAACTTTGATAAAACAGACATGTGGTGCTAACCATAGTCATGAAACGATCCCTTGACTGAAAAAGAACAGTAACAAGTTCTTCATTGTCCAGCAAAGTATGAGATCCTCTGCTCTTAGCCAACTCCAGTTCTTCTGCCTAAACATCCATAATTGCTATTTACTTGATCAAATTCATACAAAATACGATGATGCAAAAAATTGAACTTACCAATTTAAAATATTCAAGGACCTTTGGAGCTAGAAAGCTTAACTGGTCTTCGAGTTTGCACATCAACCTCAGAACTTGAGCAAGGTCGAACCCATCAAAATCATAACTTGCTTCACTACTTGAAGGGAATTCGGAGACATTTTGGCTTACGCGGCGTTTCGAGCCAATTGAATGAGCATTCTCGGAATTCTCGAGTTTTCGTTTTACAAACCCTTGTTTATTAGGCGTTATACTCAACCCATCTGTCAAAGAGCCTGCGACTTCTTCTTCAACTTTCTGCCTGGTAAGAAGTTCCCATTTCGATTTAAAATCCTCTACAGTCACTGAAGGTTTTCTCTCAGGCGGCTGTTTGACTCCTGCGTTAAAATTTCAAGTGTTTTAAATCAGATTTTTTCATTAAATTGATCTATCGATTAATACCTTTAATTTTGCTTATGTCAATATCCACGTCTGAAATAGACATAGATCTTGTGGCAAAATCTTCAAGGCTTACTTTATCCAAGCAACTTCCAGAAATACCACCAACTTCTAGTTTTACAACTGCGGGTTCGGACTTGATTGGCTCGATTTTTATTTCTGGTTTTGTTGGAGTAGTGTCAGAATTTCGAAGTTTACTTAGGGATGCGAAGTCCATTCCATAAGTTTTCTTTATTTCCGTTCTGTTCAACAAAGAAATCGCAAATTTATTTGTTGTATTTCGACTATATGTCTGGGGACAATAAGAGTTTTCACTTACATTTTTCCATCAGCTTCGTCTTGCAACAAAATATTAAGGCGTTTTGCCCAAAATTCTTTCCACTCAGTCACATAGTCATATGAATCAGGATCTTTACCCAACTGTTCTACTTCTTGATACCTTCGTTCCCAAAATTCTCTCCATTCTTCTCCATATTTTGGATGCTCTTCTGGAGCAGCAATCAGGGATTTTCTTCTATCATAAAAGCGCTCCCGAAACCTAGAACAATGAACGTTTAAAAAAATGAACCAACTTAGGCATAAACTCATAATAAAAAAATAATGCTGAGTTGTGTAGCATTATCATACGTATTTAAATAAATTGAAATACAAACAAATTACTCACATTGCCTCCTCAGCTTCCATCAATTTCCACCTCTTTTCCATTTCATCATTCCATTTCCCATCGGCTGTCAAAGCCAGTTTTTCATGGAATTCTCTATTATCTTTCTTCATTGATATTTGTGGACTTCTAGACCTCGTTCTTGACCTTCTACTTCGCTTAGAATGATAACCGTTGGCAGGAGATCTCGATCTATTTGTTCGAGCCAAGAATGCTTTCACTTTTTCCTCAGACGATGTTATACGTGTCCGTGATCCCCTTCTAGGAGATCGAGACCTAGAACGCCTTGAACTACGCTGAATTTGTATTGGAGATCTTGGAATTCGACGAATCGGAGATCTCGAATTTCTGATAAATTGGAAAAAATCAACAAAATCACATCGATCTCATCATTCTCATCCTTATGTGCGTATTTTTTTACGTATCAGGCATATAGTGAGTTACAAAAATTTGAATAAAAAACTCATCTGGTTCTTTTCAATAAATTGAATAATTTCTATTAATCGTAAAAATTTATGTTCTAACCTTCGCCTTCTTTCACGAGAGCGTGAACGCGAACGATTTTTTGACCTTGACCTTGTAAAATTCGGAGGGGATCCAGAACGTTGCCTGTTAGAGCGAAGTACAGGCACTTTAATTTCTAGCCCTGAAAGAAATAATTTTGTAATTATTACTGATTACAGTTTACCGATATTTTAGCATAACAGTTGAAATATTTATCTACAGACAGAGCTACGGAATGTATTCAGAGAACTTTTATTTATAAAAATCAAAAGAATTCTCAGTTAACAGCCATTCCCTGTTCCGTCAGTGTTAAACACAAACTAAAACTAAATAACTAAAATAGCTAAGACAAAGACAGCACTCCGACCACAAATTTCTTTGCCTAGTGCCTAGCTAACTTGTGTGAACAAAGACTTGTTCAATCATGAACACAGAAGATAAAAAAAACGTTGTTTTAGTCTCTCTCTTCGAGTGTCTTACCTGTTGAAGTTCGAGCGAATACCATCTCAGTAGGTTCTTTCTTGACGGGGGCAGGTTCTTTTAATACATTTCTATCTTTCTTTCCATTTTTCTTTGACAGTTTTTCTTTATTATTTTTCTTTTCTTTCCGGTCCTTTTCATCTTTTTGGACTTTCGCATAGTTTTTAGGGGTCGAAACCGGATCACCCCCTTTAGGACTTTCCTTAACTTTCGGCGTCTTATCTACAACGACCGGAACCGGATCACCCCAATCATCTTCAGGATCTTCCTTAACTTTGGGTGTCTTATCTATGATAACGGGATCATCACCCCAGTCATCATAATTATCTTCTTTGGAAATTTTCTCGGTGACCTTAACTGAAGGGGCTGTCAAAGCGGACTTTTCTGCAGTTGGATCTTAAAATTAGAAACAATTAGCTCCAATTTGATAAACGGCAAATCCTTGTAAATCAATCCAATTATGATCTTATTCAATACCCATTTTTCTTAGTTTGTCTTTGTGGGTAACGCCACGCACGTGAACTGCCAACTCCCGTCTACCGACGACAAGTTGATTACAAAGATTGCACTTGGCCTAACGAAGTAAATCAGTTGAGATTTAGTTGATAATCCAGCACTAACTAATTACGATAAATTATACAGAGCAGTTGTAAAAGTAAGCGAGTTTAGATGAGTTATCACCTGAAAATTTTCTTTTTCATACAAAGCACCGGCACGCAAATCAAATATATTTTGAAAAAGTTCACTACTCCGGATTCGAATTTTTGCCTGAAGAAGTGAACGACCCTATAATGAGATTAAAGTTCCTTTAATATAAGTCATTTTTGCTAAAAAATCTGAGAACAGTATATACACAATGTCTGCAGTCACAAAATATAATCGAAAAAATTCAAAGGGAGTCTCACATTATTCACACCAAAACCACCAATCCAATTAATAATAATACTTCTTACCAAACTTTAAGACTTACGCAATATTCATCTACTTTATCAGGATCTCGGGCTGTTGCTGGCCCGAGGTCCAACCGATTTGTCGAAGAAATTTCATTCACTTGACAATCAGCTTCACTCCCTGGATTGCTGACATTTCCTATAAAACTACAATTACTTCCGTTCTCACTACTAAACGATGGGGCTTCTTCCAAATATGGCATTTGACAGTCTCCTTCAGAAGGTGGTTCTTTTTCAGCTTTAGTAAACCACCAGGCACACTTCTGTGCAGTACTGTCAGTAGCACAAGAAAAATCTTCCATCGTCGGTATTTCCGCTTTTGTCCCTTCACGAAGCAGTTCTGTTACCTCAACTGCCAAATCTCCTGCCTGTACTTCCAACAACGGCGGAATTTGAGATTCTGTTGACCTATCGCCAAAAACGCTACCTTGTCCCTCTGGCTCGTCTTCCCAAGTTGGTTCAATATCTGCTTTCACTTCCAATGGAGGTAATTGTAGCCTATCACTATCAGGTACATCAAAATCCATTTTAGATCGTTGCTCAAATCTTCTGCTCCTTGGGATCCAGTCTCGCTTTTTAAAATTGGAATCTTTTTCCTCTCCTTTTCCTTTTTTGAATCTCTCGAATTTCAAATTCTCCGATGGAATTTCCTGTTTTGCTAGGGGAGTAGATACTTGCAGGTCTTCTGGATCAACATAATGATACTGAGTATTCTTCTTTGGAATCCTTTAAAAATGTAAACAAATTAGGCAACTTAGAAAGTAATAACCTAATAAAAATGAAGAATGCCAATTAAAATATTTACTTGAAAGAACTCGACAAGGTTTTCGCTTGACGAAATGGATTCTCTGGCTTGAAAGCGGGTTTGATTTCCTTCTTAATTCTTTCTCCTTTCCTGTCCGTAAATTTCCGTTTTCGTTCATATTCAAATTTATCAAATTTTCTAGCTCTAACGTCGTCTTTGTCTCGTTGTCTTCCAAATGCTTGACTCTTATCTTTAGTTTCATTTTCAGTACTACTAGGTGCTTCTGTTTCGGGGTTTCTTGTAGTCTTATTTCTTTTTGGGTTTGTGACCTCATCCGATTCTTCGTCATCGGTAAGATTCTGAACACGTTTTTCTGCAGGCTTTAATTCTTTTTTGAATTTCACAGGCTCTTCAGAAGGAACAGTTATTTGCTGGATTTTCGTATCTTCGGGAGAAACAATTATTTGCTCGATTTCCGTATCATCCACTTCAGTTTGCACTTGTTTTTGGTTAAAAGGATTTCTTTGACTACTTCCAGAATCCACAGATAAAAGTTTTGGGTTTTGAATACCCTTTTTTATAGTCAATGGATTTAATTTCTGAGCAAAAGACTGTCTTTTTATCTTCTCAACTGTAAGTGTCTCCTCAATCTTCCTTTCTGTCATAAATACTAAATTTTTGACTGAAATAAATGACAGTGCGGCATCCCCACCACCACCCAAGCAATTTGTCTCTCGGAAGCTGCTTCCCATATTCAACAAATCACACAAGATTACGCAGCATGGATTTAATTTTAAAGTTGCGCTATATTTTGTAAATTCTTCGTCTCGATGAACCAATAGACACTTTTTGTGGAGCCGTTGTGTAGATTTAATATCATGTTTATTTACCTTCATCTTACTTTTATCTGTCATTAAATTGCTGCTTGACTTTTCCGGACTATTTTGTCTTGATCGGTTTGAATTTTCAACGTAAGACTGAGGTGTTTTCGGAGTTTCTTTGTTTTTGGGGGATTTTCGGTGCTTTTTGGTAAAAGACGTTTTAAGGCATATTTTAAGCCTGTTTTGAATTTTCCTATCGCTTTCTGAAGGTAAAATAGAATCACTATTTTCGATTTCTTCAAATCTCTTGTCGATTATTTTTTCTGGGATAGAAATATTTTCATTAATTTCATTTGCATGAGGTTCCCCGTCGTTTTGAGATTCAGAGACTCCATCACAGCTTACGGTTTGAACAGGCAGTGCAGTTTTCAGTTTTGGGTCGAGATTTACTATTTCCGAACTTGGAATTTCCTCCGATTGAACGGGAACGAGTTCTTCAGAATCTTCGTTCGATACCCTTCCAGACGTAGGAATAAGCGAAGATGTCACAACGTCCAGAAGTTCAGCAAACGCATCTGAATTACTAAACTCTCTCAAGACCTCCGTTCCGACATCTTGCCCAATGGCATCGGAAAGGAAATTTACAATTCCTTCATCTTCCCCTCCAGACTCCATAGAGCCTAGCAAATCATCGGTGTCCTCAAAGTTTTCCATTATACAGATTCAGATAGTATTCTCCATTTGAAGTCCCTTTAAAGTAAACTGCACCGCCATGATGAGTCTGAAAACACTCTTCAATAAAATTCATAGTTATTACAAAATGTGCTTTTTGCTTGTAATCGAACTCGTTGTCATTACAATAGGTCAAGGGCAACTCTTCGAACAATAAAGTAGAATATCCTGCAGAAAGTACGCATAATTTTACTGCAGGATATTACACTTACACACATGAAACGCAATTAAATCTATGGATTTGGATTACCAGTGAGGACTCCTTTATTAATTTTGTGACTGCATACATTTTAACAGAAAGAAATAAACGTTTATTTTGTTACTCTGCCAGATGATGACCCTATGAGGGTAGAATTCCCGCAAAAGAGAGTTGATCTCCGTTCCCTTACAATAATGTCATCAGATTAATTAATATCCTTTTTCGTCTTGAACTTTTCCTCCGTCCAGTTGCTTTTTGTTCAGATTTCGTTAGCTGCACAGGACAAGAAGGGGTAGCTTAAATATTCAATTATCTTGTTTTCCCTGGAAAATTTATCTGACCAGTCATTGATCACGATAAATCAAAATCTTCATTCTTTTGATCAAAAGCCAAGCTACCTGTAAACTGTGACAAGACAGCATAAAATGACTTGGGTAATACATACATTTCAAACGCGTGAGAATAATTGAAAATTTGAGACAACAATCTAGCTAAGAAGTAAGTAATTACTTACTATTAATTTCATTGATACATTCGGATAAAGACTGCTACCAATTTATTAACATGCAGTTTGATAGGAATATTTTTAATCCGCCAGCTTATTATAATCGTTCATAAATTGAACAGCAAATTCAAATAAATGACAATAATTAATATACAGTGGGAAATCATACATATCTTTACGCTTTACATTTAGATTTATAAACCGTTTCAAGTGTATTTTTACTGCCTTAACCAGTTGATCGTTGCTGTTTCAACTCCACACAAATGAATTCAATGAATTGACTCTATCAAACGTTAGCTATGATATGATTTCATATCAGAATGAAAACGAAAACAGGCTTATCACTCTATTCTATCAATTTTCAACAAGATGTTCTTTGTAGTCTGTTTTTAGGGCTTATGAGACTATTCAATTATATAGACACGAAACGAAAACTTTCGATAGTCTATTTATTTGACCAAAAGTCGCCAAGTTTCTTAAACCCTTTAATTAGAGGGTGGATCTCAATTGACCGTGTGTGGGTTTTTTCAGCTCCTAGTTGATTTGGCTTAGCGTCGAGAAAGTTTGCATACTGTTTTAGGAAAAATATGAAATCAATGAAAATGAAAATAACCGGATGACCCGTGTCCATAGGCAAGGAGTATCTCAAAAGATTTAATTTACATTACCCGAAATTTTGGTACTGATTTGTTAGGACAAAACTAACTATATAAAATTTATGAGCAAATCAGAATAAACTTTTAGCCCGGAGTCACGAAATTTGCAATACTTTAGAACTACATAAATTATAGGGGTAAATGGGACTATGGGAATAAGAAAAGACCCACAAGGGTTGGGTTGTCATACAGTGAATTTATTCAAAGATTAACCTGCAACTACAAATTTTGAAAAATATGTAGTTAAAATAAGATTCAAACAGGATTATGGGACAAATCTTACAAAGCAATGATCCTTGAGGGTCATTCGACTGACCCTCAAGTCAGCCATACTGATGATAAATATAGTTATAGTGATTCCATAAAATTACATACTATATACCAAGATGATTCTCAATATTTATGTACAGGTTGACTTATTTCACTCTAACTTACAAACGAGCCTCGTCTATGTGTAGCTGCTGGGAGAATAAGCAAATAAGTTTGGATTATCACTATTTGCATGTAAGCCTCGGCGTACTTTAAATCCAACCATTTTAATTCTTAAGTCAATCAATCAATCCCACTCCCAGATAAAATATAGTGAACATTTATTGAACATGTAGTGCTGTAAATGTAATGCAGTAATCTATATCAGAGAATCTTTAGTTTAATAAAAATCAAATTTATCCAAAAACAATTTTCGAACGATGAGCATATGCCATACTTGATGGTAATGATGGTATTTGGTGGGATACATTTTGAAAATGTACTTTGTATTTTTTTAAGGCATTATTCGGTTCAATCAATATAAAATACCACCTTTGAGACAGAATGTGAGTTAGGAAGTTAGGATGAAACAATGAAATACCACACACGAATAACGCCAGTATATAGGGGAGAAAATTGTATTTCAAGTTACAAAATGCAATCTGCAGCAGGAATACAGATCGCGGACTGCGCCGCGCCCTGAAATGAACGCTAGAACTTGTACTCCGTCCGTTTCTCTCATGAGGAGTTGAGACAGAGTACTGTCTATATGAATGCAATATAAATAATATAATAACTAATAATGAATGATGAACCATAATCTTAGCCAATTAATGTAAGCGCTGTACGCGTACGTATTGAATGTTAAACCTGATACTTTTGATACATTTTAGTGACTAGAATGTGACGAAAAAACCCCGGGTTTTGCATCGCACGGCGACTTGACCTTTTGTAATAACATGTAGCATACATAAAATCTAATAAGCCACGACCGAATTTTAAATAGATTTAATTGTTAATTGTGCAATAATAAAATACTAAAGGATTTACTAACCTGGATAAAGTTTCTAACGAAATCTGAGAAACACTGAATTGGGGTAGCGCCAGCGGATGCAATTAACTTACGACTGCAGACTGTTATTTCTGGCACAAACTTGACTGATGTTACTTGTTATTATCAGAAGTCGGCAGTTGTGGAGGGTTTTTTAATCGACTATCAGGAGGTCGTAAAAGAGTTACTTTCCAAGCTCGGCTCGACCTTGTGATACTTGTTTCTTTGCTTTGCTAAAACCTGTAATATTATAGAATATAAATCATAATTGCATAAGTAGTCATCATTCATAAGAAGTACGTTATTACTATTACTGATATTATTAGCTACATTTGTACTTTGTAGTGTGTAGTGTTTTTATGTTAGGCTTCAAAAAGATGTGATTAAGGCTGAAAATAGAACTCCAACGTAAAATTCATTTTTAATAAGTGAAGTGAAAGAGTGAAAGTCACTAGGTGAAAGTCTACCTATCACCTACGCTTACTACACTGTGCAACGTCGTGTGGCTCAAAGGATGTAACAAGAGATTTGATTTTGGTGTAGGTGCTTTTTATGCTACTCTTAATCATCTATCCTGTATAAGGTTGAAGGAAAAAGGTGAGAATTAAATTAACAAAGCCCTACTGAAGACTTAAAATCTTTCTCTACTATAAATCAAGTATATCTTGATATTAGATAATCTTTTATAATAGAAAAGGTATATAAAGATTATACCATTAACTCAAAAGTATATCTCGAACAAATAGATAATGAAATAATTGAACTTACCCTCGATTATGAAGTATATTAAGTACACGTTAATTTTCGAAAATTATTAATGACTATAAATCAAGATTCAATTGTGTTCACTTGTTAAAACTTAAAATAAAGCCTGTCACTCTAAAATCCAAACTATAGAAGCACCAATAATCCTCCTAATGGATTAAATCTGAGAATGTAGATATGAAAGTCATTTCGAGCTATTTTATTCGATCCTGTTTGTTTTCAACTTTTCAGTGTTTTCGAAATCACAGAGTTCGAGGATAATAATATATTCCAGAGTGGGTTGAAAGATCGCACAATTTTTATCCTTTCCTTCCCATCCGCAAAGGATGGAGCCATAGGCGAAGTTGGGCCGTGCATTTGCAGCACAATGCACTAAGACATATTATTTATTGCATCGTAGCCTTTTTATACTAGCATTTATCTTCATAGCAAAACCTGAGTATGAAAAAACTTCAATGTGCCTCAATTAACTATTGGTAATTTTAATTCAAAGATTTATATTCAAATAATATTTTGTTTCTCAAAGATTTATCATGCCTTTATTAAGTTTTTCAATGCGGGTTGGGGTTACATTATTTTACCCTAATTACAATACAGCTACGAGCTACGACCATTGAACTAGATAGGCTAGGACTTACAGGACTTTAAGGGGAATGAAGTTTAAGATCGAATCACTTAAATCGTATACATATATATACGGTGCAAAATCAAATCCCACTAACTCCTAGCTGACAGATTAAATACGCAAATGTAAATGAACTAATTTTGTGTCTCAAAACCAAAAGTCAGATTCATAATTCATATTAATCTTTCCAACTTGATCAACCTAGTCAAATGTGAAGAAAAAGGTTGCATGTGAATGCTCTATCTCAAAAAATGAAAGGGAAATAAAAGCTGTAAAATCCCATTGTTCATTCTCCAATTGTTGTCAAAAGCATGGATATGGTAGCTGGAATAAAGTTGCTGGAGACGTAGAACGTCCTCTTTGATCCGACCGTAGAAATAAGGTGAAGAAATAAAAGAGAAGAACCAGAAGAACATAACATGATAGATATGAGGGGTGAAAGTGTACTTTATTCCCCTGCAACACAACACACAATTTTTACAACACAGGGTGGCAATAACAAC
>JAQFYM010001554.1:0-32165 GCA_034694785.1 Agrenia bidenticulata | reverse complement strand
GAAGAGAGTTATCGTGTTCACAGACAGACAGACAGACAGACAGACGGACATAGTGATCACATAAGCCCTGGCTCGGGCTAAAAATGGAATTGGTTGTGAAACATAAAATGGTATTTCAAATTAGCTTAATGGCCCGAATTGACATGCACAGATATGGAAGTGTAAATGACTTGATAACGTCGTCACTGTCTTCAGTTCTAGTCGATCAAAACAACTTCGCATACGTGTATGTGAGAGGAGAAGCGCCGACAGCCGAAGGTAAGGGAAAATCGCTAACTAACTAAACTCGCTTAAGGACGAGATTATGCCAAAATTTTCGTATTTTCAAGTGTCCCTCCCTTGGAGGTTACAAGGATACAACTACGTATTTAACTATCATCGATGGGCAAGGGCGCCAGGGGCACTCTTAGTGAAAAAAGGGACAGACTCAGCAAACACTGTTAGTCAAAAGTGGCATCCAACAAGACTATCTATAACATCTATAAGCAAATTTGCCCCCCCCCCCCCTAGTGAACAAGGGGCACAGAAACGCCCGTCTAATAAACAGCTCAACTAAACTAGCATGGTAGCATACGGTCAAGGGTGACTCATTTTGATTAGGATTCAAGACCATTAAATCCGTTTCTCACCTACCCGTCAATTTGACGGGGTGTATATTATTGGATTATAATAATAAATGAAATACCTGGGCTTTGGTTCAAAATAGTTTTTGCTGGCTTAGTATGGACTTGATCCGAAGGGTTAGAGTTTTGATTCGAAGACATCTTCTTCCTAGCACCACTTTTACAATTTGTTAAAAATTTGGAGGGATCTCTGGAATCTCTGCCATCACACTTGGTGGTAAGGTCAGTGGTGGTATTGAGTTTCTTCCTCTCTGAGAAGGGAACTGGGACTCGACTGAAGGAAGTGTGAATCTCTGGAAACTCAGTCTTGTCCTCTATGGGGACATTACTTCCCTCCCCATTAACAGCCACTACTGGTGGGCTGTACTTGTTCTCCTCACCTCCTTCCATATATTTAACACAACTGGGCCTGTTTTCACTTTTGTTCAGATTATCACCTCTCTGGGGCTTGGGTTGAGAACTGGGCTTACTGAATTTGACACCCCCATCAGTTTCTTGGGGTCTAACATTGGTGGCCACTTCGGGGGCTTTCACTCGGGACTTGATCTCTTTCTCTTGAGAGTCGGTGCTTGGAGCTTTAGGAGCTTTTGTTTTCACAGGGGGAACGGCAGTCAGATCGTTGTTGGTCAACATTTCTATATCAGACTGTGGTTCTCGGGACACGGATATGGATGCTATCTGGGTATTAGAGGGTGTAACTTTATTTGTATCAGTCATGCGAGCAATATCGGCATAGGATGTCTGAAAAATAATCAACAGTTTAAGTACACAGCAAGACAAGTTGAATGTTTCAAACTTTTGGAATTACCTGAGGCGTCCCGCCACTTGAAGCGCACTGTTTAGGAACCCTTTCCTTGGGAGTGCATTCACCGGCAGGGAGTGAGCGGACAGAGTCGTCATCTGACCCTTCCGAATTCTCTGACCCCGGAACAGAGCCGACGGATTTTCTTCGATCACCTGGATTTCTTCGGCCGCGGGTTTGCTCTCGTCTCGACTGCTCCGCCCCCTTTCCTCGCGAAAATGTATCTAAAGATAATCAAATGCTTTAGCACAATAAGGACTGAGCGTATGGAATCTGGAATGATTTTAAAATGTCATTACAAGCCTCTCGCTGAGTACTGCTCCGTTTTGAACGTCTCTTTTTGGACTGAACGAGCTCAAAGGGCTCTTCTGGTGACTCGTCCTTACTCATCTTCTCCTCCCGTAAGTTTTGACTAACTGATCTACTGATTCTCGGAGCTAATCTACTAATTGCTAGACTAGTGTTGTAGGGGGTGGGAGATTCCTTCTTCTTCTCATCTCTCTCTTCGTTAGATCGTTTCCTCTCTGACCCTATCTCAACCACTTCCCCTGACCTCTTCGTGTTGTAGTTTAAGTGATTCTCGTCCAAGGAGGCGGACTTCACAAGCGTCTCCTTATCCTTCGTCCTTGGATCGCGTTTCTTATTATTTCTCTTGGACTAAGGAGAACAAAGTACATTTAGCCTCCTCAATTTATCCAACGATCTTTTAATAGGACTTACGACAGAGGTAGAATAAGTCCCTTCCACAAACTGCACCAGGTTTTCAATATCATCAGTCCCTCGAAATCCCGGCAGCTTTTCAATGTCAATAAGGGTACCGGACTGCAAAGAGAGACATTTTAATCCGGAATTCGGATGTATTTTAAAGATGAAGAACGTACCACAGATTTGTTGGCTTTCTTCTTGATTGGTCGGTCTCCAGGGCCCTTGCGAGTCATTTTGTCTGCGTTGGAACCTTCTGAGGGACTCTTAGTTATTATCATTGGCTGATTTTGGGATGGAAAGTTAGGAGTCAGGCATCTCGTCTACAAATCCAGAATATAAGTCAGAGGGTTCATAAATTCTCAGGCTTTAGTGGAACATACCAACTCTCCGGCGTTGGACGACATGACGGAACCGACAAGGGGACCTCTCGCTGACACAGCTCCTTCATTTGGGTAGTCTTTGGGTAACTGTCCCGTTCTGAAACCCCATATAAATTTTCTAAAGAATATGCCTAACTTTTTTTTTTAAATACAGAGACTGACTTACGAGTTATTGGCACCTTGGGAGTTCACATCCAGAGTATCTAATGTAGAAAGATGTGTACGAAAGCGATCCGCCGACGAACTCTGTCTTGACCCTGGAATAAATTTCAGTCAATACTTATTCTAACCCGTTATCTGACTTAATGATCAACTAAGCCAATGGACAAGTTTGTGTACCCCGGTATCCGTTAGGGATTTCGGGCTCTCGTTCGTTGAAAAAGTAGGAGTAGGGAAGATGAGGGGGGTCATCACATGGATATTTATTTGTTGGGGATATGGAGGTGTGTTGTCTTTTGAGGTCATCCCCTTGAGTGGAGACGACTGCTGGGTCAACTCCCACGGAATTCAAGGATGAGTTTGAGTTGATGGTGGTTAAGGTACTCGTGTGATTTGGATGATAATTTTGATAATTTTGATGATGATGATAATGATGATTAGTGTGGCCTGAACTCGTGGAGTTAACTGAATACACTGGGGGAGGAAGGTGACAATTATTACTCTTTTGATTAAGGGACTGGAGGGAGGAGCTGTACTTGGCAGAAGTCAACGTTGGAATGGGCTCATCCGGCTGCACCTTACCTTGGCGCTCCAGTTCCTGCACAAATAAACCAAGCCATTGACCACCACCATAAATATTAATCAATCTCTGAGGATTTTACATTGAGAAGTTCGGCGTGTTCAGGTATCGCCTCTTGGCTCTTGTTCCCAGCCACTCTTTTGAGAAGAACTTCAAAGTCCTCCATGGGCATGGCATCCAACTTCTGCTTTATAGTCTGGAAACACAGAAACAAAGGTCAAGAAAGGTCAACTCCTCTCTCCTCCAACAAGTGACGCGTGAAATGTATCTATGTGTAAAATGTATATATTTTCATACAGTCATTGGGAAGATTGTGGGTGTGGAGATATGGGGGCTCGGTGACCTCTCTATGAGGTGGCTCCTGTGGGGGGTTCCAACTTGTTCTTCTCCACTTGTCCGCTCATGATGGTGAGGACTGGGGGGGTGAGAGGTGAGCCAGGTTCGAGATTAGGAGGTCTCAGTGGTGGATTTCAAATCCTCTTTATAGAAATGATAGATTCTCTCATATTATTGGAGAGTGATGATGGGTTACTGAGAGTGTGAGAAGTGTGTAGTTATAGTGTGCGTCATGTCATGGAGATGGAAGAATGGCACGGGGAGTCAGATTTAGTCCACTCAGGGTCGAGCATCACACCGTTCAACCACCGCCTCCTACCATACGAATGCTTATAAGCCCATCCTCGTCATACCGCCCCTGTTTCACACTCTCGACCTAGGAACTCAGGCGGGGTTTCAAGAGTGTACGGGGTTTTTTACTACATAGTCACACCTTCACTATCAACAATGTCAAATTCAAATACATCTTTTCCCTCTTCCCTATCTCAAGGGCTCATCCAAGGCCCCTCGCTCTTCCTATTAATATCCCATAACTCATGAACTCATGACGGCCTCATCCCACAATCTTAAACAAATATTTATATGAAAACATCAATCTTTTTAAGTCGTTCGTATTTCATGAGATTATGAAAAGGGAAAAGGTCAAACTGGTCAAAGGTTGACACTGAGTCGACCTGGTCAAGATTATTCGAGGGCCCGAGGGTTCATGGTTTTTGTATTCTTCAGTTGAATAGTTAGCTTAAAAAAGCACATGAGTATATGCCTCAATCCAAATGCAAATGACTCCGTGTGCAAACAAGGGGCGTATTTTAACGTCAGATCTAGCCTTCCAATATGAATTGTCGGTTCGGTATAATGTAGAAAATTAATATTCTATAAGTATTTCTAGTAAGATGCATGAGTATAGAAATCTATTAAAATCAAAATAGTTTTTTTTATATGCGGGAAAAATATTTCACGAAATTACCCGTATTTCGAAATGAATAGAATTTTCGAATAAAACTATTCCCAATATTTCGATCCGGTAACTTGTGGGAATAGAAAACCGAAATCCGAGAAATTTCCGAGCAAGCTGTAGACAGAGACAGCGTAAACTTCCAAAAACTTTGAAAGCTTGAAATCATGGATACAGTATACATGGAAATGAATATTCATGTAATATTCAATTGGTTTTTAATTCCAATTTAAAATCTTTAAAGTTTATTACTGAAAATGAATTGATTTTAATATTTTAGCCCGTTCCGTCGGGCTTTTGTGATCACTGATGTCTGTCCGTTTGACAACTTCTTTGGCACAGTTAACTTAAAATCCCCAATTATGTACACAGGATCTGGGGTTAAAAACAAAGTCAGAGGTTGGCCTAAATTAATTGGTTCGCACGGCGGTCAAATGACCGTGGATTTCTTAAGTATTGAAATAAGTTCATTAAATCAGATTAAGTTAGGAAAAATCTGACTAAGGTATCAACCGTGGGGGTCTTCGCGGATTCTTAAATAGTCAACTAGAGTCCATGCATTTTTGCATTCTAATCAATAGAACCGCCAATTCTTCCACAAAAGTCCATCTTGACCCTCTCGACCCTCAAAGTAAGTTCATAACCCCGGACTGTAACATATGGCTCTTTTGTAAAAGAATATAATAATTTATTCATTCCACCTGAATATTTTTTATAAATTCAAAATACAGTCGTCAATTTTAATTTGGATTAAGTGGAAAGAAGGTTGCATAGTTGAGGTGTTCAATTAATTCTATATACAGAGATGAGAGAGATTCTATAGTTGAGGAGTAATTTGCTTGATTATCAAATCATCCCATAATTCCGTCATCCAGCTGGGGCTAATGACGTTACATTTTTCAGAGTTACAATCACCAGTTGGGGACAGGTCAGCTGGAGTAATTCCACCGAAGGTCCACCAACACTTTTCTTGGGGTACGTGACCTTTCCCTTGAGAGCTCCTCAATGTCGCTTCATATGGAGGGACAAGTGGTCGGAGCGTGAAAATGACCGCTGACACAAGTGACACTTGAAAGGCTTCTGGCCTGTGTGCTTCCTAAAGTGACGGGTTAACTCGTCGCTCCGGGCGAATTTCCATGTACAACCCTCCCATGTGCATTGGTAGGGCTTCTCTCCTGAAATTTAACATTTACAAAATATATTTGTGCACAAATAAAACACATTTTAAAAACCAAAGCAGTATAATGTATTTCTGGAAACAGAATGTAAAACAAAACAGAGTCTCTGAAAACGTTTAGAGCATCGACAGACAGACAGCCGGACAAAAACAGATTGCATGGGATTAAAATTAGGGTTCTTATTTTCAATCTGATCTCCCGGATCGGATTTATGACATTTCCGATTAATCCAATTGGATTCAGTGATCAATCTAATCCGATTATTAATAAATCCGACCGACTTTATCGGATTGAATCATGCAGATTTAGTGTCCAATCCGATCCGATCGGCTTCAGATTAAAAAAATCATGAAACAGATAAGACAAAATCCTACAGATCAGATCCGAATCGGGGTTTAAGCGTTTCGGATTGAGAATCCGAATTATAATCGGAGTAGACCTCAACCAGACCTCAACCATCTTTAACCTAAAACAGATAAATGCCTTATTGAATTTCACCTGTATGAGTTCGCTTGTGGGCCTTGAGGTGGGAACTCTTTGTGTATACTTTTTCACAGCCTTGATAATCGCATGGGTGAACCTTGCGAAGCCTCAGGGAGTCTGTCCCAGTTGGGCTATTCAGGGGGGAAGGGGACCCGCCTCCGCTAGGAACATTATTGACGTACAGGCTCACCACTGAACTCGCGGACCTTTGTTTAAATTTACTGAGAGGGGAGTTGTTGTTGTTGTTGTTGTGGTGGTGGTGGTGACTGGAATTGGGGCTCCCTTCTTTACCGTCGACCAAACTGAACCTGAAATTAAAATTCTCATCGGACATTCGGCTGGGAATTTCACCTCCATCACTTTCCTCTGAAAATAAACACAAACGATACCATCAAGTCAGCGTCGGTCATTCCACTCTCATTTTTTTTAAAGCTTTAACCATTGAGCTCTGACAATTTTAATTTTAATGAATTGTGTTTCATTTCCATTATGGCCATATCGATAATGCTGAGTTGAACACGTCGTCATAATCACACCAATATTATATTAACGAAGTATTTTTGTACTCTGTATTATCGATATGGCCATTGATCTCTAAAGCCTTATTTTTAGTTGATTTTCTTGAGGCTGGTGAGGTGATGATAATGCTATTTAGTTTTGTAGGTTTATCATGCTTGTAGAATTTATGTTCACATAACCAAATCTTCTAGCTGACGAACGTATAGGTTTTGGTTTTACGAGTTTTAATAAAAACTCAAGCTGAAATTAAACCGAGTTTCCCAATCTCCAAAAAATGTATATTTTGCAATAATATTGAAATGGTGATGCAGATATAATTTAAAATCCAATCTTAGTTCATTTGGATATTTTTCATTATCATGTCCTGTCTACTCTCTGTTTCCAAAAATTAAATCTTCGGATTTATGCTTGGATCATAATTCACGTTCACGTCACCTTTAACGTCCTTGTCCGGGAGGTTTTTGAAATTTTCTCCAGTAAGTATTTAATCCCATTTTAATGTGCGGGAAGATGCCGCAGGATAATGGAGCCTTGTCTTAACTTGTCTACATGTTATTAACGCCATTCCTCATCTCATCAATATCCCAACCAACTTGTCATCATTTCTCTCTCTCCAATTCAATGAGAAGATAAATAAAAAATAATAGCTAGACCCATTTGTCGCTGCTCATTTTTTGTGTGCATATTTGTCATGTCCTTGATGGTGGATATAGATTCTGTTACTATCTCCAGGTCATCCTCAACCCTATTGCCAATGGCTAGAAAAGTGTTGTAATAACTTTGGGTTTTTGGGGGAGATTTTTAGCGTGTAAAAGGGATGAGTTGTTAAATTGAAATGTGGGAGGTAGATCTCTGCCTTTTTTCCTTTCAAATTCTCATCCCTCTTGAATAATGGAGATAATATAATGTTTATAATAAATCCTCCCAAGGTTAGGTTCTCCACTAATTACCTTGATTCGGACATGAGGGATATATTATCTAATTCTCTTAGGGATGAGAGAGAGAGAGTCGAGAGAGAGAGGAATTAGGTAAATATGATGAGTTCTCATAACTGTCCTCCGGAGATGTTTGTGGACAGGATCTCTCGAGTTGCCGTCACCACCCATAGTTGGGCAACCATCAAACATCCACCACCACCTCAATTCAATGACCACTGGTGATCGCCAGTTACCAATGACTACCAAGCTTTGATCATCTTTGACCAACAGAATTTAGAGACCAATGGGGGTCACCAAAGACCATCAGCAGAATTCAAGGACCACCGAAAATCGGGGGTCACCAAAGCCCACCAAACTTTGACCACCGACGACCAGCAGAATTCAAGGACCACCGGTGGTCGGTGGTCTGGTGATCTTGGTGCTTTGCCCAACTATGCCACCACCACCCTCACTAATTGAAGAATCTCATCCCACATTACTGAGCTGCAGTCCTACTCACCATGGGAGACTGTCCTTAGGATTTTTATGTGAGGAATCATCTTCAAGGTTCAACAACCACCTCCTCTCCATCTCTCTCTCTCTCTCTCTCTCTCTCTCTCTCTCTCTCTCTCTCTCTCTCTCTCTCTCTGGTATTTCTCAACATTCTAAATAACAATATGCTTGCCAAAACACAGCTCATTTATTGAGTCCCAGAAAATTATCAAGGTCAAATCAGAGTCAAATGCCATGACCCCAATCAGAGAGGTTGGAGCATTGGTTTTTTGCTTGATGATGATAATAGTAGTGATATTGGAGCTGGTCGAATTCATCTTGAGGGGTAGTGGAGAGGAAGATATGAATAAGGGACGGTGTGCGTAAGGGACGACACTTGTCTAAATAGTGTGGGAACTTTTTCTCTGGACTCTTGGGAAGTTTGTAATGAGGTGGAATTCCAAATTGGTGAGAAGAACTGCTTCTCTCAAGGGGGGATTTCCTTTCCCTACACAAAACTATGAGGGGAACAAGTGGACTTTCTTTCATAACAACGAGACTACAGGAATTACATAAGAGAAATCACTGCTTTCTTTTCAATTTACATATGCTGAAAACGGTCGATTACATTTAAATAGAACCCCCCCCCCCATTCTTCAAGAATAAAAGGGTCAAGGAGTGAGTTTAAGGTACGGAGTGTGATTTAAACAATCATCAGCATCTAAGGACAAAGTCAAAAGATGGCAACTAAATTTAATAGAAAGTCCTGGTGGTTAGGCGGTAGTTTGATTCCTCGATTATACTTCACGTTTAACGTCAATGTCCGGAAGAGAGTATTGATACAAATCTCCCGGACAAGGACGTTGAAGGTGACGTGAACTTGAAAAAGACAATTGATGCATGAATCATGAAGCAATGTGAGGATCGCCAGGTTTTTTATAAGGATGCTTGTTCCTGAGTGGAATCCTAAAAAAGTCCACTGGCACCCCTCATAGCTAATGACACTTGATACTCATGGACTCCACACTCCACCACCAATCGTGACTAGATTCATTGGAGCCATAATGAGCTTCCCACGACGCCAAGTCATCAACATCTCTGTACTGAGCGGGTAACCTCTCTCCCGCAAAGGTCAAGACCAAGAGAAGACACTCTAACTAATACCAATAGATTCAAAAAAGTCCATCCTCGTACCCTAAATGCGTCAGGATGTAAACTATTTTTAACTTAACGACTCATTAGGCATTACTAATAACTACTCGCTGAACTCATCGGTTTAAATCAATGCAAAACTATACATAGAAAGTAGACTGGCAAGTCTAGGCCATATGTTTTAATGCTAAATAAACACACACGTATCAGATTGATCAAGGGACTCGTGACATCGGGGACTAGGTGGGATATGGAAATTTCAATGAACATCAATCACTTATGAAGAACGTTGTAGAATTTTTAAGCTTATAAATGGAAGACGGAGGTCGGGTGGACTCATTCTATTTTCTTATGTGTCTATTCATCTTGAAACTTCTCTTATAACCCAATCATGAAAACCTGATTTTGAACAAATGAACAAAAGTTCTCAAATTTTTTTAATGGATAGTCATCACTGAAACATCAAGCGACCGAGGATACTCAAAATGAAAGGATTTGATCAAATTTGCGCAAAAACAAGCAAAATTTGAAATAATGAGCTGAGAAAAATTTCATGGACAGATTTATAATTGCGATTAAAAACGGTTCCCATAAATTTTTGAAAAAAACTCTTGGCAAAGTCAATTGATATTACCCTGCCCTAGTAAAGCCTTCATTTCCATGTTAAATGCCAAATTATTCAACGTTCTGTATTATATTTCACAAGGCTCACACACTGGTCGACTGGGGTCACAGAATTTAAGGACCCAAAGGTCTCGCTACAGCCTTTTTAAGTACACAAGGCTTGGAGTACCAAAATTGAGTCTGAATCTATTTTAGAAGGTTGGCTTTAAATTTTTTTGAATGCAAATTAAATTCTATATGCAAGCTGGCCTTTTAAAGTAGAACCTGTGATATTAATTTATTAGTGCTGATTCATACTAGGTAATTGAAGAATAGAAAAACGGTACGTCATCCGACTAATGAATTGTTGACAGGTGCAATAATCATGTGTGTACCAAAAAGCTGGGCTACCATGTAGTTCGAGTCGACTTGAAAAAGTTAGCATGGAAATTGGAAAAGCTTGTCTTCTAAATAAAAACAGCCTCAATATTAAAATAAAATTCAATTAATCTAACCAAGCCACACAAATCAAAAGTCTTCAAATATTAATCTACCCCCTCCCGAATTTGAACCCACCCCCTTTTCAGCAATGCAAATTATTTCAGGAATTATGCGAGTAAAATTTAAAATCAATTGGACGTATAGTTTAACGCCAAAGTCTATGAATCCTCAAACAACAAAATTTATGATAATGCTAATACACAAAAACAATGTGTAACCAAATTATAGGGGAAAGAGCAAGAAATCGAACGTGCCAATACTTTTAAGTATCTGTATAGGAGTTTCAAAAAAGTAAGTGTGAACTATGAAGAGCCGTCTCACTTCACACATCCTATTAAACTAAGTGCTCTCATAAATGTGTACATAAATTCTATAATATAAGAGATCATTCTAAACTTAATTTGGGGTCTATCTTCAAAGTGAATCAATCATAAATCACCAACAAAAACTACAACAACAAACAACAAAATAATTTATACCAATTTGGAATTCATTAAAAGACAATTAAATCCCCACCCAAGTCACAGAATAAGTTAAAAGCTAAATAGCATATTAATTTCCTTGTACTTTAATCTATTCAATTTGACAAATGCTGTCCACTCTACATTCAAAATCCTCTCTAGTTAATCTAATCAAGATCAACTGCCTTGTTATTCAATAACTGGCATAATCCCCAAACATGCCTGAACAATTAGTTATCCAAGCCGCTAGGGCTAGCATTTTAAAGTCAACTACCTAATACTTTTAGCTAATACTTTTTCCCTTTCACACTCACTTCAATATCCACATAGTTTTTCCAAATTACTAATTACAGGGCGGAGACACTGCCAAAGGGATCTCTCCCACCCCTCACTTCATGTCAATAGTCAACTCGGACTTGATGGCCCAAGAGTTCCCCTCTTCAAATCGTCCTGTCACGACGATTGGCCGACCGTGAGGGACTCCTTTTATAAATCCACTTACCTCTCACCTTGGACTAGTGAAGATGCGCCTACCTGCTACCTCTTAGCCACCAAGAGAGAGAGGGGGCGAGGGGGTACGATTTGAAATGCTTTACAGCCCACCTACCTTTTCTCAGACTGAGGTCAATGCAAGAGGTCGGAGGTGACTGGTAAGGGCACTCATTCCAGCTGGGAGGATAGCTGGAGTCCTCCGAGCAGTCCGAGTCATTGTCCCCTTCCTCGCCCTTGGTGATGGTTAGGTCGACGGGCTCCATTTGAGGGGCGGGTAGGAGCTGAGGGATATAAATAAAAGGGGTTAGGTTATCTCCCTTTGCCCTGGGTATAATTTCCGAGTTACCTCTTCAGATGTCATTTCTGAGGGGATGAGTCCAAGTCCATGCACATCATCCCACCACTCACGCACTTTGCCCACTTTAGCACATCCTACCCTCACTTGGAAAATACACTCTCAAGTCCCCTTTGACCTCACTTGACCTCACTCACTATACGGTGGAGACCTGAGTGTGGTTTTCCTCTCTGTCTCACCTTCTCTAGAATCTTGTGTGGTTGCTGGAGGAGAGATTTGGTAATTTTTTTAGTCTGACCGTGTGGAGCTGTAAAAAAGTACAAATAAATGGTCTGAAGATGCTGAGAAGATGCTTTGAAGATGAGTGTGGAATATTTCTTGCCAATTTTCCTCCTATTTACTCAATGCAAGTAAAATGAGGTAAAAGTTGTGTAAATGGTCAAACCTGTCCTTCCACTCACAACTCCACATTACAACGCTAATTTATGCTATTCTTTCCCCAAGTCATGATTAATTTAATTAACCAATCCAACACCTCACAACACTATTCGGGAATACTCTCCTCGTCCCTCACAAGTAAGAGGTCAACTAACTCTTATCTGAGGAAAACAACAGTCCCTCTCTCTACCTCCCAATAAATTCGATCCCTTCTGAGTCCCTAGGCTCTGCTATTTAAGGCCAGAGTTTGTAAGCACAGAACTTTCTGTATATCCAATGGATTTGACAAGAGCGTTTAAAAAGAGTATATCAGTTTGAAAGTCGGTCGAAATGGACCAAAAAAGGGTTGAAGGATATTAAAATGGTTTCGGTTGATGATGAGCGCAATGATTGATGTGAGGGGCAAGTAGTCTAGTTGTTGTTGTTGTTGTTGTTATTGTTTGGCATTAATTTTATTCATATTATTCCTAATTTAGTACAATTCTAGTGCATTAGTATGTTGACCACACACGTGTAATTTGCAAAAAAAGTTAACACAACTGGAGCAGTATGAACTTGTAATTGTTGTGTGAGAAATAGAGCCGTTTTGACCGCAACCAGCTTCTAAAATTCCACATCAAGACAAGGCAAACCTTAGGTGTGGTAAGGCCCGTAAGGCAGTTTAGAGGAGTTGCACTGCAATTCGCACAAAGCCGACACTAATGGTCAGATTAATAACGCTGAGCTAAGGGTACCTTAACACTTACGCCAATGCTAATTACATTGGGCAAAGTGTGAAGGGCACTTATCTCAGCGTTATTTTTTTCTCCACTTGAGTCCGTAAATGTTTTTTCAGGGTTGTAAGTCTTAAGAAATTGATGGCTTCATTGAGGTTTGGATTATAAGATAAACAGTAATTAATCTTGATAGGTTTTTTGGGGCATTTGGAGACGTTGGAGGATACCCGAAAGTTGTTGATTTAGAATTTTCGGATTCTACCCATGTTTTTTAGTTGAGAAAATATGTTAATGATAACGTGATTGGAAAAGTCTTCCGTTCTTCAAAAAGGTCAAAAAGGTCAAAAAGGTTGTAATTGTCATGTTTCATGTATTCGGTGAATTTAAGTGATAGAAAATTGTAAATTATGGAATATAATTGGAGATAGACGTGAGGGGATTGTACGAAGATCAAAGCTTATGGATTTTTTTTACCTTAGTTGTCAGTTTAATTTAAGTTTCATGAAAATGGAGGAGAATCCACTAATGATTAGTGAGAAAATGAAATGTACACTTTTGTGGAGGAATTGGCCAACTTTAAATTTCCATCAGACTTTTAACGGCCATAAAGTCCAGTTGAAAAAAGTGGTGATAGAAATTTTTTTGAGAGAAACTTGAGAAATGAAGGTGAGAGTTTGAAGGGAAACTAGTATGAGGAGTATTGAGGAGTATTGAAATCAACTATTATATCCAAATCTAGCTTATTCAACCAATAAATCACTCAATTCTACTATTTAGTCTTTTCATTGTCATGTTTGCAATTATTTTTTACCCAATTCTGATGTCAAAGCTGATTAGCTTAGAAACTACTCAAAAACACTAATCACTGATACAGCTATTTAATGATTTCCAAGTTTTACCTTAGAAAATGGCAAAGATGGGTTCATTAAAACGAAATCATACAACATACCTCTTTATCAAACCTTGTGTACAAAAAAGAGTCTAGATTTGACTTTAAATTACTTTAACACAAAGTTGAGTAAAGTGTCACCAAAAAGTATTGACATGATTAAACAAGGTATTAAAAAGTTAACTTTGACCTCAGAACTTGTCAAACCTTTGAACGATTTTTTTGTCATCAAAAGGCACAATTTCGGTTTTAGGTTTATTGGGAAAAAATCTGCTATCATTTGTTTCAAATTGAATAGTACCCCTCGATTTATACAATCAATAAATATTAGTATAAAGATTAATTTCTAAAAACTTTGTACAGTTTACAATTGCCCTAAAATTAGAAATCCACAAGAAAAGGTCAAAGTTCCAACCCTCCCAAAATTTTTATAACCACAAAAACAAAAGGTCTATGCAAATTTTCCAAGATTGGCATTAAATTTGGTCGGGGTGAAATTTTATACTCTGCATCCCCCATTGCCACCGTTGCCTATAAACCCATACCATCACAACTTTAAAAAAAATTCCGAATCTCAAAGACGGGCAACTTTCCGTAATTCCATAGCCTTTAGAGATTTGCATACCAGACTTCCATAATACTCCAAGATTCCGATTACATTAGTTCCTATCGGTTCTGAGTTGTCACTCGCAAGTACTGCGAACAGAGAAGCCGTTCAGAATTTGCCAAAAATCTGCCTACTCTTCTAACCGATTTCGATAATTAAAAAAACCTTTTTGCAATTTTTCATGAGAAACATAAAATGCCTCGATAATACTTCACCTACACCTCACGTTCACGTCCATTTTCCGGGCATTAAAAAAAAGCTTCTTTAGTGGAGAAAATGTGTTCCAGAAACCCCCTGGACAAGGACGTTGAACGTGAGGTGAAGAAGTGGAGGCAAAACTGTGAGATATGTGCCCAACTTTTCCAATGTTTACTCTCCAAGTTGGTATGAGACAAGTGCCACTGCCGCTTGATGACACATTGGCGTATTAGAAGTCGGTATTGAGTTGCACATCTCGAGCTGCTTAAATTGACTCCGACAGAGTCGGTGTATGAAATAGTCTAGTACGGACTAGTATGGAGAGTGTTAAATTCTTCCCCTTGGCCAGGGTAATAAAATGAGTTGATTATAAGTTGGACGAATCCCTCGTCCCCAGCTAACTCTGACAATGGAGAATTAGTGAAATTTATGTACCAAGAGATTCCTTACCTTCTATGTGAGAGAGATGCGGTATGGCCAAGAGGCGGATTAACACTGCCTCAGTCCACTATATCTCACACACTCTTCTTCCTCTCTCAGCTTAGTCAATCCTAGGAACACCCTAGTTTCTCTAAGGGAACCCATCCGGATGTCATTATGACCCTTACACTCACTTGATATGAAAAAAAAGCTTCTTCTTCCTTTTTGAAAAGGTGCGAGTGGACCAGTGGAGAGGCTTTTCCCATAAATCCACTCATCACGGCCTTGGACGTGGGAATTAACTCCTCTCTATACACCCTCGCTATATAGGCAAAGCCCCAAAAAAATAAAAAGAGTTTAAAGTTTATAGGAGACCCGTCGGCCCGTCGGCACCTGCTATATCAGACCCTACATCATATCATCAGAGAGTTTTGGACTTGGAACATCTCATCTCTCTACATCCAAATCATTTATCCCTGAAATCTCAACTAAACAACCCAATGGATCTTTCAGAAGAGGGTAAGCTTGTGTGGAGATCCAAGTATGAATTGCAATGCCTCAGAGTTATGTAATCCCTTTATCCCTGATGTACCCTACCCTCAAATCATAACCCCTTATGTCTCTCTCTAGGTTGACAAAAAATATTAAGATTTTTCACTTGCAGTAGAAGGTAAAATATGACATGGGAGAATTATTAAGACAAAATCTTTCCCTGTAGTAATCTTTTCTATATTTAAGGACCACCTGTGTCAAAGCTAAAGCCGGTGAAGAGGTTAGTTAGTTTTTGACATTTCAGGCTGAGGATTTTTTTCACCTTTATTTGAGTGCTTAATTTTCAACTGGTTTGAACCCAGTATTTCCGGATTTTTTTTGCCTAATGTGTCATTTACAAGTTCCGTAGATTGATATCCGAAGTAAATATCAGGATGGATGTGTATTAACTCTAATGTGATTTTAGTTTAATGTCAATAAACATTTAAACCTAACGAAAGTGGCTTCTTAGTTTCTTGGAAGAGATTAATTGTACTAAATTCGAAACGATGATTTTTTTAGAGTTGGAAAACGTTTAACTTTCAAAAAATAGGATGATGCTAGATTGTAGTACGAGTGCCTTTAACGAACAGTAACTATAAAGTGTACTAGAGATGATCCAAATTGATATCGTGTTGGTAGTGACGGAGAAAGACAATAAAATGCACATCATATGCTACGAATCTCAAATGAAGATAAAAATATATATTTTAATGGTATTTATAATTGCATTGTACGAAGCGGACGGAGAGCTTCCCTCACTGAATTATCCAGAATTCAGAATCACAGTAAGAGTTTAGTGGAGGGATCGATTGGAGAGTCGAGAGAGGAGGGACTGGAGCCAGGGTCACTGCTATCCTCACTCTCAGCGTCTAATGTCGGCACTCCAGAAGGAGCCCTTGAGTTCATTTCCTTCCTTGAACTCGGGTGCTCCGTTAAACTCCCTTCTAGCACTCGAGCGTAGCTGCACCCTGACTTGAGGAAATATTTCGAAGCGATACTCGTAACTTCCGGAGGAACGGAGATGGAGATTTTACAATCACTTCCCAGGCGGGACAATTTTTGCATTGTAATTAGACAGTCTAGGAGACTCGTTACATCCTTCCTTAATTCAAATTTTTCCTGCTTCATTTTAGAGATTTCCAAATTTTGTCGCTGGATCAGGTCCCCCAGAATTGGATGCTTTTCTCCAGAAGTTGAACAAGTACTATCAGTTTGACTGGATCTATCTGATTGTTGAGCTTTTGATCGTATACTTTGTGGCATGGACACCCCACCTGGCACACTTGACGACGACTCAGTCAAAAAAGCATGAAAAGCCTCGTCGTTCATCACAGAGTACTCTACGGAATATGTCAGCATTTGCTTATCCCAATCTGACTCTAGCACCTGAAGATTCAATCACAATAAATCAAAGCTTTTGAAACATTCTACAAAGTACCAAGGGATGGGGGAAAGGGACATACCTTCCTAAGATAAAGATCCAACTTGTCAGAAGAAATGTTTGTGACAACGGTTTTGAAGCAGTCCATCACTTGCTCTAACCCTGTGCATTTCATCAGCTCTTTTTTGTGGTCCAAAATTATCACTACTGCAAACTTGGCAATGACATCCACTCCGTGAAGTAAGAGGACATCTGTGAATATTGAATTAAATTTGAGTGGGAGTAATTTTTAGCCGGATGAGAATGGATTGTATTTGACTGACCTAAGACTCGGACGACGAACCCGATGGAGAACTGTGAAGCGAAAAGTGTGAGAAACCAAGGAGCTGCATAGAGAGAAGGAAGAACATCATAGTAATTAAGTAGAAGGAGAAGGTCTTGATCTTGGTCATGAATCAGTCTCGTCAGTTGATACAGCTTCACCTGCAAAATAAATTCATGTTTATAATTTTTGGATTCTCAAGGGAGCAGAATTCCCTACCTGAAGTTCGTGCATATCTGGCTTGTAGTGCTCTCGAGCCCCAAGGTCAAACATTATATATTTGAGGACTGAGAAGGCCTCCTCTTCTTCCAGCTATTCAAAATCAAGGATTAAACCATAAAATAATAATAGTGAGGAAAGATTAATGACTGGGTTCGAGGGTAGGGAGGCGTACATGCATAAGAAGTAAACCGGCAACAAAACTGAGCCCTTGGCAGTAGCCAACATCCGTGTCAAGAAGAGAATAGGCCTTTAGTATATTGAAGAGGGCAAGTTGACCTGAACCAAGGGCACTGCTAAAGTACGGATGTCCAGGAAATGTCCGACCTGAAAATAATCACATTCGGTTAGCAGAGTTGGATTGTAAGGAATCACTAAGAACCGAAAAACATGAAGGACCCGAAAATTGGGGATCTTCAATTGCCGAATCTTTAAATCGAAAATGAGGATTTCCAAATTGAGGATCGACCACAAATTCAAAAAGTATGATATCGATATCCGACTTTTTGAAACTTGTCAATTTGGATATCCGTCTTTGCAAAGATCGTCGATATTAATCATTGACCATTTCTGGGTCCACCTGTTTCATGAAATCAATGATTGTTCTAAGCATTCAAAGCCTGATTATTCCTAACCAAGATCGATTAAAATAGCATGCTGTTGGGAAGTTAGCTGCCGAAGAAGTTCCTCGTAAGGCCTCTGAAGATTTAGATGGGGCAAATCTAAAGGTTGGCTTCCCCTTTGCTGGATAAAAAATTCCCAAATCTGCCCGCGTTTGTGCTGAGGGATCCCTAGAAATGCAAAATTAGAATTAATATCATGTCTAAATGGTCCATGTGCCATGGTGGTGAATTAAGTACCCCTTAGTAAGGCAGAATTGAGGAGTTGAATGTCACATTTCTTTTTTGGATTCATTACAGTCTGACTAATTATTAGATCCCAAGTGTCATTAGCTTCTTGGTCACATGTCCCCAGAGGCTTGTAGGAGAGCTTAATTCGCTTCACATCCGCTTCCTCCTGCTCAGCTGCAGGTGAATATGAAATTTAAATGAGTTTAGGTAATTAAATGAGTTTAAATAATTAAATGGGATATAGGGGCGAACCCTTGATTCGAAGATTCTGCTTCTCCATTCTGATGAGAATGATTTGCTGATTGATGGCTGTCTTCCAGAGTTCCCGGAATTCCGCCGGAGTTTTTTTAGTTTTAAATGTTTTGGAGGAAAGGGGAGTGGCTGGATGTCGGTGGGGATTAGATGACGTGGATGTGACAGGTGAGACAACTTTTTTGAATATAGCATGTCGCCAAGAACCGGAGCGACGGACGGATGGGTCACTTTCTACAGCTTTGGACTGGGATCCCACCTTCTGGAATCTGTGGGTGAAATGAATTACAGGTGACTTAGGTAAAAGAGGAGGCAAAAGAAGGATGATGTTTCCTTACAAATTCATCATGGGACTGTTCTTGAGGTTGTCATGACTAGGAGTCAATAGGGTTCCCTGGGAGGTTCTCCGATTTCGAAGTAGGAACTTGATGTTGTCACCCGAGGTGGATCCAAGAGTAGATGATCGAGGTCTGTGGATCGGTGAGTTACTAACTGCCATCCCAGGTGAGTCCACCTCTGCCAGCCCACCTACATCTGCTAGGGGACTATCCTCCTGTTCACATACAACTCTCTCACTTCACCATCATCATCATCAAATATTAATTGAGCCCATTCGTTCTCACCTCTACACAGCATTCTCGCCCTTTACGCTTAATAAGCTGATCAATGGAGTTGGTGATGGACCGCTTGGCCTTAAGGATTGCTCCACCTCCTAAATACTGATTCAAAAACTCGTGTCTGTCAAATACAGGTCACAGGTCAATGATTATACCAAAAGCTCCCCTCCTATGGCCCCCTTAACTATTTCCTACCTATTTTGTGTGGTGTCATGGATGTGCTTGACCTGCTTGCTTTCACAGTGAACCCGGAGGAGCATCATGAGGAGCTTGTTCTTCTCTTCCATTGAACTCGGCTCCGCTCCATGAAACTTGGCCAGTATCTCAAGAGTATCTTCCTCCACCAGGCCGTTGATGTACTTCAAGATGATGAGCTGAATCCGCTCCCTCGAGCTCAGCCCTGTGGAACAACACGTCTGATGAGAGCAGTTTATTAGGAATGTTAAGGTCACACTTAGTCAATTGGGCTAAGGTCCTACCATCCACTTGAGCGCAAAGCTGACGGTACCAGACCATAGGGCAATGATCACAGGACTGAATCACGCGTTCCTTCTTGATATTCTCGGCAGTTACAGCGGACGCTTGCCGAAGGACTGGAATATGAGATAGGCTTAAAATTTGAATGTAATTTTAGAATGATCTTAAAGATTACCATTGAGAATGTCCCCCGCTACGGAGTCTGACTGGCAGCGGAAGACAAAGGCCACATATGCAGGGGTATTGGAATTTGACCCCTCATTCGGGGGTAACTCACGACAAATGAACCCAAAGTACTCCTTGTTCTTCATCCCCTGTAAAGTCGATGACAATCTATTAAATTCCGAAGAAGAGGTTGAAGGGGATGAATGTCCCTACCTGAGAAGACTGGTAAATCTCCCGGAAGTGCTTAGAGAAGAGGAGTGTCTTGGCGTCCGGACTGATTATTTTCATCTCACACTTCCCCACAATTAAAATCATCGTTCTGTTATAGTCGCTGCTCCCGATTTTCTGAAAACCAATACCAGCACATTTAATTGGAGAAGCTCACCGTGTAGACTCAGACATACATTCGTTTCCTGGCTCTTGTTTCTTGGTAGATGTCCTGTTGAAAGAGCCCGGTTCCTCATCGGCTCCACCGGCAAAGACATGCTCTTCACAAGACACCCATCCCCACTTGGATTTCGAACTCTGGACAACTGACTTTGAAGATCCATCAAGGGATGAAGAATATTTCTTCCCTCATTCAATTCTTCATTTAAAATTACAGACTTGTCACAACCTCCGGCTTCCTTCCCTTCATCCTCCCTCGACTCTTCTTCAATCCTTATCGTTGGACGCGGGATATTTTCGCAAGAGCTACTACACGACTCCTAAACAAATACAATAACAATATAATTACCATTATCATCAAAACTAAAGAACCTTTGCTGTAAGGAGTCCTTAAATTCTGTTCATATCATTAGGGAATCACACTGGGGGAACGGACCTGGGAACTGCTCCGCCGTCTTTCGTCCAGGATGGAGTCCCTCCGTCCCTGTGCCGTCTTCTCATGCTCATGGCTTTTGAACTTGTAGAGTGCCTCGTCCACGAAGGATGGGGGGGCATTTCTGTACCACATTCGAAGCTTCCCAACGTAAAGAACTTCGAAGGAGATGGAGTCCGGAGAAACGGCGAGGTTGGAGGACGAGGAAGAAGGACTCGGCGGATTGGACGATTCTTTCATGCTCGAAAATGCACCCGTCACCTGGACACAAATCAAATTAAGTCTCAGATGAATTGCATTCAAGATTTTGGATCACCACACTAATCCCCACATATAGAACTAGGAGGAGAGGAGTTTTTGATTTCCAATCTATAAAATATTTTAAACAAGCGTTCCTCTACCAACTTCCTTTGCAAAAACTAATAAGAAGAAGCTGTTCTGGTTGAGGTCAGGTCATAAGGACTGAGATATGGCGATCCACGTGATGATCAGGTGAATATGCAAAGGACTCCCGATGCTATTAATAAACATCTTTTGGTAGGATGAGACAGTTTGGCTGCGGAAATTGGCCCACTAAGCTCTCTCATCAGAGGCACATGAAAAGTCTTCCAGCACAAGCTGAACTCAATGACCCCGAACCAAAAATGGATCCTCGCTTCCTGGATATACTTTCCACCCCAATGTTCTAACCCCCTCGTTGATTTAACAAGTTAATTGTAGATTAGTTAAGAAAGTGTTTGTGAATGATAAATGAGCTGGTATTTACTGATATTGATTTTCCCCACTCGGGATGAGGCCGCCTGGGGATGACGGGGTCGGAATTGTAGGGAGAATAAATGTTGAGAGGGACGGTTATCATGGTGAAGCGAATGACAAGATAATACTGAGCTAAATGTTGTAGAGTTTAGTGCGTATGGGAAGAATCTCTGCTTGCCACTAACTGGCCACATGTACACGAGAAGGTGGACTCTGTCATGGACCCGAATTCGGATCAACCCATCTTGATCTCTAGCCAATTATCCATTCAACTACTGCTACTCTCTATATGTCTCAACTCCTCATGCACCTCGTGATTACCAGATGATTAAGACTATGGAGTAATGAGCCCCCTGGGGTTTACAAAAAAATTAATTCCCCTTAACTTCTAGCCGGCAAATGTTTGTTGAGTGCGTTTTTTTCTATGCAGTTTGGAATTGATGCACATTTCCCAGCTTTTGAATTCTGAACTCGGTTGGATGCACCCGAAGCGGAGGGAAGTCAATAAATATTTACCGTAGGCAAGCTCATCAAGTCCGAGACAAGAGATTTATTTACAATCAAATCTTCTTTGTTGATGCAGGCAATGTTGATACTTAATACAGGTGACAGGGTGGATTGCGACTGGTCCAAATTATCTCTTAATTTTGAATGGATTCATCGGTGCTCTGTAATTAACATTCCCGAGAAAAATAAAATTTCAAGTACAATTGCTTAGTACTGTACTTAGGAATAATTAAATTGGAGCTATCATAAGCAAACTGTGGATTTCATAATTACTTTAAATTCAATTTTACCTATAAAAATCAATGTTAAATTTCAGTTTGAGTTACAAGAATGACCCTATGCATCGATAAAAAAAGGAGGGGGGCAAATATGTTTGCGACATTTATGTGGACAGACAAATATGTTTCGAGTTACAAGAATGACCCTATGCACAGGCTTCGCAGTTAATTTGGCTTGGAAATTTCAAGTGAAACATGAAACATGACTGAAATCTCATGAAAATGTAAGATAATGATGGCTGAAAAATAAAACATGGAAGATGTGACTTTGAAATGTCAAAGATGTTTTTGGTCATGAAAAATGAAAAATATTCTGAAATTTGATAAAAAAATTAAAAGTTCTGAGAACATATGCATGAACATTGAAATCGTTCAGGTAAGTTCAACATAGACGTGTAAACCTAAATTAAAAAAACACCGGGGATGACACAGTGATATTTTTTTTATTTATGTCAGGACAAATAAGTTTCGCGACGAATGTCTTTAACTTCTATTTGAAAATAATACACGACAAAATATTGGACTGTGAAGTAGGACGATGGCTGATGAATAATAGTAAAACAGTGAGGGGTTGTGAAAAGACTTGTAAAAAATTCAGAGGTCATATGAAATCCCCTAAAGGTTATAAAATTGGAAGGGATTGGACACCTTTGAAATGTTCGTTATTCGTTAGCATTCCAGTGATATTGGTCATATTGAAGTCCAATTGGCTTGAAAAAAATTCAGAGGTCATATGACACTAGTTACATAATCTGTTTTTTGGTGGTGTCATACTGATATGACATATGAATTTTTTCCAACCCATTTGGACCTCATCATAACCCTTAGCAGTTAGCACTTTTATCACTATTATCCGGCAACGGTACCGAAAATTTCAACAGCGTCAATCTCACAAATTTTGTAAGCCTATTGTACTGTTCTAAAATTCGTGGTGAGACATATTCGTCGCCAGACATATTTATCTGGACATATTTGTCGTGCCGTCATAAGAAAATTAGCTAGATCTACAAACCATCGTATCTAAAGCTGGATCGATTTTAAATTGTTAAAAAGCATCTGGAAGGAAATTATGGAGTTCAACGGATGGGGTTTGACCACTCCCAACGATTTAAAATGTTATAATATTTAGGTGATTAAAAATTTCCCTCTCCCTGTCTTTAAAAAAGTAGTATAACCTATGTGCTATGGGACATCCAAATATATTCCCACACGGACTATCCACCTCGGCTGTCTAGCAGGAATGGAGAGAGGGGATATTCATTTTTGGCAAGGATTATAATTCTCCCTTATACTTAATTAGTCACCTATTAACAATGTTCCACACCGTCAGTTCAATCTCAGTCCTCCTGTTTCATCCCAATCCCATTCCACATCTCAACAAAGGTGGTGACAATTTGACAAATGACTGAGAAAAATAATCAGATAAGGGCTCCCTAAAAGAAACCCTACACAAAATACCCGACCTTCCTATCTACTTGCTAACTACAAATAATCCTTTGACGAGAACTTCACGTGTCCCCTCCTTCCCAAGTTCAAATCAAACTGGAGATGACTTTAACTTCAAACTGATTAACCTTTGGCCCTTGATATTCATATCTCCGTGGAGCCAAGTTTGAGAGGGTGAAATGAGGAGGGGTGTGTAGTTGAGGGGAGCTGCTGTTATCAGGACAAGTGGGAATAGTTCAAGTGGTTCACTCTCCTCAGTCCCAACTATTACCTTGTTGACAATCATTTTCCAGATCAATTACAATTTATTATTAATCACATTTATTGGAGGTGACAAGTTGAGTCAGGACTTGACTACCGTAACTTATTTAGACTATGGAGAGAATCGGTGAGGAGACACTTATGCTTTGAGAGTTATCTCCCCAGTTTTAAAAGTTAAAATGGAATGCTCAGCCAGTGACTGTATGGAGGATGGGAGGTCATCAGATGGAAGTAGGGAAGACGGTGACACGCAGTCACTTGATGAAAATCCGACTTCGGAACGGTAAGCCAGGTCAATCAGGTTTTTCACACAAGTTTTTTTAAATCTAAAATTAGATGCTGAACTTTGTTTTTGTTTTAGAAATGGTAAGCACGGAAAGCCGGACCCGAAACTTTGCGGCGTTTGCGGGGATAAAGCCCTTGGGAATAATTTCAACGCAATTACCTGTGAGTCCTGCAAAGCCTTTTTCCGAAGAAATGCTCTGCGCACCAAAGAGTTTGTGTGTCCATTTAATGACAGCTGTAAGGTTGACCCTGTCACTAGACGCTTCTGTCAGAAATGTAGATTAAAGAAATGCTTTGATATCGGGATGAAGAAGGAGTGGATCATGACAGACGAAGAAAAGAAAATGAAGAAGCAGAAGATTGAGCAGAATCGGATGAAGAGAGCCAGTTCGGATTGTCAGCCTCAGCTGATGTGTGATGAAGTCACTGCCCCCAAAGTCCCAGCTGTTGGAGACCAAGTCCCAGAGAAGCAGAGTGTCCCGGCTGACCCGTCACAACAGTTGTCGAAGCAGCCAATGATGCCCCACAATGACAACTCCATCATCGAGTCGACAACAGCAGAGATTTCCCATCACCAAGCCCAAGTTCCCACTACGAAGCAAGTCCCCTTCTCTCATTCTCTCGAACATTCCAGAATTCCGTCTGTAATCCACTCAGCCCCATCAGGATACGAGGTGATTCATCGAAAACTCGACGGCAATATCAATCAATCCATTATAGAAGTTTCCCCTGATAGCCAAAAAGGGATTTGGACCGAAAACTCAAACTCCAGTAGCGCTGCTAAACCCCTCAACCCCTTCCAGCAAAAGGAGATTGTAATTTCTTCACAAGGAATTTCGAAAGAAACTTCAACAACGCTGGGCCCAAATGGTCATGTTCCTCAGATGCCTCTTCTGGCTTCTCTCATTGGACCGGGTGTGGCCGAGTCACCCCCAGATCCACAGTTTCCTGGTAATTTCGATTCAAATTTTACTCTTTAATATAATTATATATATTTAATCTATTTGACAGTCGGTATGACCTAATTTTTGGTATCAATTTTGGCCAATTTTACATTTCATATTCCAACAAATTCAGCGTTTCAAGACTTGTTTTTGATCTAAAGTTGAGCAATTTAATTAGGGCCACATTTGCAATTTTATGATCCAATGAAAAATTAGGGATCTTTAAATTTAAATATTAAATTAAATTTCCCTCAGGGCCTCTTGTTACGCAGTCAAGTTATTCCTGGACTCTTGTCGACATTTTTCGATTGGCTAATTTGTCTAAAATATCAAAATTAAAGCAATTCCAATTCTTTCTTTTCAATCATTCTCTGTGTTCCTAATTTAAAGTTTCTGTAAGAAATAAGAAATACCATGTCCACAGATTTGGTTCAAAATTCCATGTCATAGAATACATGTCGATTACAATTATTTTTGCCACAGTCCAGAGATCAAAATCTGTATTATTTTTGTATCCCAGAGTCTAGTACGAGCAGCTTCCTTGACAGCCCAGACGAAGACGAGGACGAAGAAGTTCTGAGATCTGAACGAGAAACTGTGGATTCGCCTAATAGTTCACCCCCTCACGTACTAAGCCTCACTTCTGGGGATCCCATCGCCATGGGAAACTGTTACTACAAAGAAGAATCTTGTCATTCCATGACTCACTCGTCAAGTATGGACTCCGTAGGAGAAGACTTGGCACCTTTGCCCCTCAACACAATGGATTCCATTCTTAGTGTGGCCATCAGTGCGGAGTTCAATGCCTTTGGAGTCTTGGGTCACACACACAGTCACAACTCCAAAGACCTCAACAAGGCGGAGAGGGGAAAGCTAAATGAACTATTTTTTGCTGGTCAAGCCCTCAATGCACCAGTAGATGCTGATGGCCCCATAAAAATTGTTCGTTCCACCCGTTTCATATTTTTGCAGAGGTAGACTGAGAAATGAATTCAATAATGAAACTCATGTTTGCATGTTTGAATCAGGAAACTAGTGACCCCTCATTAATAAATGTGATAAACTTGACGGACATTGCGATCCGGAGGCTAATCAAGATGTCCAAGAAAATATGCGCCTTCAAGAATATGTGCCAGGAAGATCAAATCGCTTTGCTGAAAGGAGGCTGTACCGAAATGATGATCCTTCGAAGTGTAGTCTCCTATGACCCGGAGAGGGACTCCTGGAACGTAAGACAGCTGACAATGACAGAGAAAATGCTCTAATTGTTGACTAACTATGATATCATCTCCATAGATTCCTCACAGCAATGGTTACAACATTAAACTAGGCGTCCTTAAAGAGGCCCGTGGCAATTTGTATGAAGAGCACCAAAGATTCGTCAAGTCTTTCAAGGCAGAGTGGAGGTCGGATGACAATATTATGATCATCCTTTGTGCCATTACCCTCTTTACTCCTGAGAGACCTAATGTGATTCACAAGGACGTTGTGAAACTGGAACAGGATTCCTACTATTATCTTCTCAAGCGGTATATACATCAAACAATTTTTTTTTTAAATTTATGTAACTCCGTCAAGTTCTTATTGCCACATGTAGAAATCAACCCTATTTTCACAATACTTGATTGATTGATTGATTGATAGATTTACATCAGGCTGCATAATTTAACAGGTCATTACACCTCATTGGTTACATCAAACAAAGCACTTATTAGAATAATTGGGAAAGTGTTGCAAAGAAATGAGTCAGAATTGACGGTCATAGTTGATAGGTAATATGTTGATGGGTATTCTAGCTTATTCAATCAAAGATTTTTATCAAGATATGCAGAAGGATTATATTAGTTGATAGATGGTAGTTGACAACCTTAAGGTTGCAAAGATTTACATTATTATTAGTGTGTAAGGTTATATTATATAAGTATGGTTTTGGTACGTCATAGATATCGTCCTTTTAAAATATTCACAATAAATTTAGCATTTAAGTTATTCAGCTTTAGTTTAGTTCTGAAGTGAATAGAAATGGAATGTGGCCATGCTTAACGAGACTGGTTGTGAATACTAGCCCAAGATATATACTGCAAACTATCTGAGAGTGAAATCGGTTAACTATAAGCTTAATGGAGTAGATGCTGACGTTGGTGTGTTAATGATTTCCAGGTATTTGGAGTCGACTCGGAATGGATGCGAAGCTCGATCGACGTACCTACAATTGATTCAGAAGATAGCCGAGCTTCATGTCCTCAACTCGAACCACTTGAGAGTTTTTCTGGAAGTGAATCCTCGGGAAGTGGAGCCCCTACTAATCGAGATATTCGACCTCAAACAATGACTGTGCAATATCATCTACTACCAAATTCATAACAATCCGTTTATCATGGCTTTAACGTTACCTCATCAAATAAACAGAGTTGGAACTATAGGACTCGTTGATTCAATTCAGCTCTCTTTCATTGATTCATTAGAGGCCTTGATCCTAAGACACAGTCAAACTGCTTGGGGAAATCAAACAAAAACTATATCACTCTCCATTTATATTTTAGACGAGAAGAGGCTATTTCCCTATTTGGAAAGAGAAGGACATGAGGACAACGATTTGGAGAGTCACGTTATTAGTGGATCCTCTAGACCAGTCCAATCAAAACTTGGTCAAATTACTGTCGTTTAATTAGACAAAGTGCATACCTAATGATGAGATGGTGTAGAAAAAAAAGTGGATGGAAGGAAATATTTGATCATGAGACAGGCTCGTGGTGGACAATTTTTCAAGAGATGTTGTCACACAGGTTCTCCCTGATTCCTTCACCTCATTTTTCAACAACGACGATTCTTAACAACATAAACTCTCAAGAAAATTAACTCCGTCACCCAGCATCACCCTCTACTTTAATTCCAGGCATATCTCCCTCTATGAAAACTCCTAAAGTCCTGATCCATCCTTCACCCAAGAATCTCTTGAAAGAACTGCCAATTTAGACCCTTAAAATTTTCACCATGTCGAGAGAGACTTTCTTGTTAAATCCATTCACCCCCCAGATGCCAAAGATAGCTGGAAGCGTGTATAAGCTATGTTTGAGGCTTTAGCTGGATTGCTGGGGAAAATACTGATGAAAGAAAGGTGCATAGGAAGGGCTACGATAACGATAGATTATTGTCGCTACACTGTAACTTGAATGTAATGATTATGAGCATGTTAAATTTCTTAATAGTGGATTTGCATAAGAAGACACCTGGTCAGATCATGCCACCTTGGTGAAAAATTTTTGTCACAACTGGAACTGCATAGTCAATTAGAATGCATAGTCCAACCTTGTCGTTAAAGTTGTCGACGAAAGACCCCTTGCAAGAATTCATGGAAGTGGGGGACGTCCCCTAACAATAATAATCCTGATGAGGTGGTGGAAAGATGAGGTGGCCCAACAACAATGTTGTGGTCAATCGAGACTGAGTAGCCTATATAATAGACGAGACCTTCGTCCCACACCTCTCCAGTTAAATCCAGCCTGCCGTACGAACCACTTCAACCAAAACCTTCCTTTTTTGCCAACGCTCAACAACCACCAAATCTTCCCTCAGCCCTAATTGTTAAAGACATTTGTCTTTGACACTAATTTCTTGTGGAGGTGTAACCGAGATTTATGTGTCCATGCAAAAAGTAGTCAACCGCGATCAAGAAACTGTGCGGCTACAGAATAAACTCAGGTAAAGTTCATTTCCAAATCTTTCATCTCAAAAAAGTTTCAAAAATACAATTTAGAAAAATTCGGGTCATTGGACTTGGAGTCCTTCGGTATTGACGATAACTCCCTATGCAACAGTTTTCAAAATTTCAAAATTATTTTAGAAATTTTTATCATTTTTTCCAATGAAGCTTTCTTTACAGATGACAATAACTTTTTCTATAATGAAAGAGTATCGAGTGCGTTAATAGACATTAGGGAGGTTGTGCTACAAAGATTTTTGGCTTCTGATTGTGACTGTAGCAATGCTATTATTAGTAGTATTGCTATAGTCACAATCAGTAGCACTATCCGTACTGAAATAGGTAGTTTTGATTTGATTAAGACAGATGAGGACAGCTTTAGACGCACTAATTAACGAATCTATAAAAAAAACTCATTAATTTTGAGGGAGTTTGTCAATAGGAAATAATAATAACATTCTGAGAACCAGAGAGTTTCATTTCTGATTTGGTTGACTAAGTAGATGGAGAGATGAGATAGAGAACGAGTTTGTCAACTACAAGTCGTTCATAAAAATTGACATTGTTTGATGATTTTTTTTTCTTCTTGCAGTCTTGACAAAAACTTGATCTCCCTAAAGGGAAGCAGACGTGGTAACTCGGGAAACAAACTTGAACTTTGGGTTCTAACTTCACTCCATCACGTACCGTGAATTGGTTTGGCCACTCCATCTCTTTTAGCGTATGTCGTCAATCTAGTCCGTCTTAGAAATTTGCTTGAAGGGCCCCTTTAATGTTATGATGAAATGATGACTCATAGGCGGAGTGAAGACGCTGAGGAGACTCCCCTTAGAGACAAAGTGACACGAAGGTGACTGGATAGATAGTCTGTCTCTCTAGAAGAAATTCCCACATTATAATCAAGCAATAAGGAAGTGAAAATGGTCCAAGGAGAAAAAACGAACATGTTGACCGCTAGTTCCTGCATGGCTCGAACGTCCGACCCAATTGCCAGGTCTGTGCCAGTTCCCCATCTCTTGGCGATTCATACTATCTCGTCTAAAACACGTTTAAAATAAACTTTATGCTTGACTGAGTAGGAAGGCTGGCTACGAGGCCGTTCAGCGGATGGACAAACTACAGGTAGCCGCGTCGAAGAAGACAGCTCCTCCGAAGGATACGAACAATTACGGAAGCTGGGGTCCAGTCTTTCAAAACAAAGACAATTTTGCCTCCATGCATTGGTGCTAACAAGAACTTAGAAAAGTTATGAAACCCCACGTCTTTGAAACCGGTAAACGACTCGGCCCTCACACATCCACTCATCCAACATGAAATCCTACCCATATTCTTGTGGAGGGATTCTCTATCTATCCAATTTATTAACATTTTTTGTCAATTAGTTCTCTATAATAAGACTGCTTGGAACGGTTCGGGTGTCACGATGATGATGAACCGAGAAATGGTGGGAACAGCTCTGAGTTTATGACGAGAACCTAATACTTTCTCTGATTTATATTTGCTCAGGGAGGGCTGGAAAGATTATACTAGTTTCATCATCCGTAAATAGCAGATCGGGCGTTTAAAACCCAACCAAGCTTTCTTCACGTAGTTAATATACACTAACCCATAGGTCACTCCCTATATTCATCTAATACTAACACCTACTTAAAATAAAAATATTTCTTAATTGCAGTATAATCCTATCAATTTAATTCGTATTGAACTTATGAGGCTTATAAAAAGTTATAAAGCTAGTAGGTTGGGAAGACATCGGTAATAGTTTAAGGCTACACATAACACATCAGTGTATAGAACTGGAAAATAAATAATAAGCTTGTATGCAACTGACAGACTTCTAAAGATCTGATTACGTAGTTTACACCAAGTAGGCAGCACCAGTTTTAACGAGGAAGGAAATAGGTTGATAACGCATAATACGCTGGTCGCCTTCCAGAAGCTCTACTGTGTATCGCCTAAGAATAAAAATGTAATTCCCCTTAGTCATTAAAATAAATGATAACCTGAGAGGACAATTAAAAATCAGCTTACTGTCCTTCCGCATCATCCACAGATATATTTTCCATTTCAGTAGATCGAAAAAACACAAAGGCGTCCATCTGAGGAGGTTTCATGTACTTCTTCGTGTCCAATTTCTGAAGCGCTAGAGGAAAGTTGCTCGCAACCACATTTTTCATATAATCATCCGTACTGGACACAAATCTAAATTAAAAACAACGGGTTATCAAACAAACACTACAGTCGACAATGTATGAATTTAAAAAAATCTATTCCTCTCACCCTTTGAGAAATTTAAGTTCTTGGTCCATGAGAATTGACTCTTGATTTCTGGGTCGTTTCATTTCAGAGTCCAGGAGGAACCAAGACATTTCCTGGATTTTGAACAGTCGCGTTCTCATGTAGCTAACCACTACGAACCGGATTCTCTCCAGCTACAAAAACGTAACGCATATGCATATTATTGTATACGTGAAGCACCGGAATTAAAAGCGTTAGTTCTACTCTGAACATAATTTAGTCTGCATAGAATAACGGCTCTCCCTTAAAAATGAGTTGAGTACATATGGCCATTGTTTAGCTTGCGTAATCTTCTATTGACACGCAAAAAATCAGACACATTGAACTTTGACACCGTTACCTCTAGCTCGTGGATTCCGGTTCTCAAATCCGTTTTGTCCAGTTTTTTCAAGTTTCTCTCCATAATTCTAATATGCCGTACCATCACGTCCTTCTCGTCAGTCAGAGGGGGAAGTAACTCGGGGGCTATTTTCTCATTCATCCAGCCCTTCATAAATTATGATCAATTAGTAGTTGTGAAATCTTTTTGATTAGTTACTATTAATTGGCAGAGATCTATGATGCCCTTGTTGTTTTGATTGTTGTGTACTTACTCGTTCGAGACGACTGAGAATTTCTTTGGCCGTGAGAGTGATCGTATCGGCATCGTCGTCACTAGGTCCCAAAACCTCACCATCAGATGATAAAGATTGTTCCATATCTTCCCCACTGTCCGCCATATATTACACAACCAATCTAATTTATTAATTATCTTTAACACCAATTAAAAATAAATTATCGACTCTCTTCAATTCTAGTGATTGTTGAAATTACATCAGGGACCCGACGATCGGCGGCGGACAGGCTAATTTCACCCGAGTTGGGCGCAGAATTGCCACACTCAGTCTTTTGCTTAGTAGTTGAATTTTTCTGCAACGGCGAATCTCCTTTGTAGTTCATCTCGAGGTTTCTTAATCATTTCATGAGCATTATCTTCATCAGCTTCTGCACGCATAATCGCCTCCAAGTGAATTGGAACTCTGTAAGCAAAAGAAAACAGTATATCTTATATGCATTTGCGATGAATAATATCCTTACTAGGTTTAAAAACAAATTTACCTGGGAGTGGAATTGTTACTGCCTATCAGAGCGAAGTGACATTTCACTTT
>JAQFYM010001553.1:0-32166 GCA_034694785.1 Agrenia bidenticulata | reverse complement strand
AAATAATTGTTGTCCAAATGTAAATTATTCTGCGCGGCGTTTATATTATACGCATTCTCTGTATACCTTTAAAAAATTTTAGATTTTACGTTTATAAAATATAATGAATATTTTACCAAAAACCAACATTTTTTTTTAATGACGATTTAATATAGCTCTTACTGAAAATGAAATGTGCACCTACAAAAACACAAAAAGAAGATTTTATCACTGACTACTACTAATAAAAATTTTAAAAATATAAAGGGGGGCCCCAGAAAAAAAAAGTGCCCCGGGCGGCTTAAAATGAAAATCCGCCCCTGCCTATAACCAAAAAAATGTAAAATGTTTAGATGCACAGGTTACAGAAGTCACCCTTATGTTTTTGGAAGAACAAAAGCGGCATATTAAATTGCATTTTTTGTTAAACATTTGCAATATGCTGTAACGCGTGTAAACTAAGCCTCTAAGGCGTGGATAAGGACGGACCCGGACTTTTACCGGGTCCGGCCCGGATAATACGGCCAGACCCGGCCAACCCTATGCAAAATGTCATTTTTTATAATAAACCCGGATTTTCTGGGTCCGGCCGGATTTTGAGTGAAGAAAACTTCGTAATCTATGATGCTGCTAAAACAAAATTTAGTTCTTGTGACAACATATGAGTTTACGTTTATTAACATTTTTTTGCAAAAAAAAGGGTTAATACTGCGCTTTTTTTTGCAAACGTTTAGCCGTAATCTTTTTCTGTTTTAGTTTTTATAATTTACGGTAGAAAGGTAAAGATAAAAATTTATGTTTTTTTTTGTACTAGTCATAAATTTACTAAAACTGATTTTTTCAAGGTATTTTTTGTAGTTTTCTCAGTGTTTAATATAGCAGCAAAATTGTTATAAGCGTGATAGTGAGGCCCAGTTAAAAAAATTTATTTTTTTGTTGCCAATAATATCCGTAAAATTGCAAATAGTAATCAAATGATTAGCGCAAAAAAAATGCAAGAATTTTTTTTATCGTTGATAAAAAAAAGCTTAATAAATTTTTTTACACTGCATAACCTTCGATATTAACATATAAAAAAATCCCAAGTAGATGAATACAGTTGAAAACTTTGCGATTTTTTTTTTTTTTTGCATCTAGAAATGTTGGTGTAAAAAAATGCAGTTTCTGCCCATTCAAGTTTTTTTGGCAAGCTGTAAAAGTGAGGAAGCTCAATCGAGTAAAAACAATAGTTTATAGATACGTGCAAAACATGACAAAGATACAGATTGCAGATTATTTTTTTACTCTCATGTCAGATGATATGTACTTATTCTAACTTTTGTATATACTTTTTGCAGTCCATCTGTTGGTTTTGTATTGTATTTGGTGTTCATTTTTCTTTGCTACAAAACAAAAATTAGATGCATTTTATAGTAAAAAAAGCATTTTATGCAGCAAAATAAAAGAATAAACCTGTAATGAGTATAAAAATATGCCTAAAATGGTCACCGTTTTTTACACAATTGTAACCCATTTTAATTCTATTTTTGTATACAGCGCAAAAAGTTGACCTATAAAAGTCTTTAAAATAATTAATACTGTCTTAATATAGTGTTTTTTTCTTTATTAACCTTTTTATTTTAGTAATTAAATTTATAACACTAGGTTTTTTACACTCTCGACGCTTTATTTTGTGTTAAAAAATCAGAAACAAGTAGAAGCGATATAGCTGGAAACTTGCGATGTTTTACCTTGCGATGCATGCATATAATGCACAAAACTTTTAGAAAATTAGGATTTCTGTGTTTTACGCGCAAAACTAAGCAAAAAATATTATCGACAACTTTTTGGATGCAATATTTATACATAAATCATGTGTTTGACCTTTTTTGTGTTATTTAACGTACGAGGACTGTCAAAAAAGTGGGGCAGGGAAGTGGGGATTTTCCCTTAGACTGCCTATGAAAGGGGCCCACTTTTTGCACTTTGTAAAAATGCTAATAATACTTAAAGTTAGGATATCGGTTATAGAAAATTCTTAAAGCATGTAGCTGTTGCTTATAATTATATTGCTAAGAACAGACTATAAAGTTTTTTTTTATATGGGGACCTCGATCTTTGTCAGTTGTGTTTGTGTTAATACGCACTTTTAAAGTTTTTTTGGCGTTGCAGAAAGACACAAATATAGATTTTTACAGATAAAAAGATTGCATTTAAATTGAACTGATATTTGCAATCTTTGTATAACTAATGTTTTAGTACAGATTACGTAAAGAAAATTTTACGTCAAATTTGTAGAAAAGAAGCGGGAACAAAAATGATAGCCTTCAGAATACATTATCTCTATTTTTATAAGAAAAATTCATGACTGCAAAGAAATACTTGGTTTGAAGGTACACAGTATAGCTTTACAACAATTACTACGTGTCTTTAGACAAGGTTAGATGCTGAGTTTCTGTCTTGGATTGTTATATTGACTTGGCAGTTACTTTTTTATAATGCCTAAAAGACTGTTTTGTACTCTTAAAACAATATATTTCTACTTTAAAACTGTGCTTACCCAGTCATTGCTGTTTTGCGAGGTATCCACATTTTTTGAATTGTAAAAAAGAACTTTTTTTGTTTTTTTTGTCAATATGCAAACATAAAAATCTTTGTTGGAAAATTCAAAATTACTGAGTGCTGATGTGCTTGTAAATAACAGTATGAATTTAAAAAAGTTTTCAAATAAACCAATATGCCAACAAGATTTTTTTTTGACTTCAATTAGTTGAATTTCATTTCATTATTAGAATACATGGGGAAAACACATAGCTAAAGACAAAAGTATAGCTAGATAAAAACTAGACGGTAAATCTTGGCGTGTTGCATAAAGCTTTTACGCTGCACGCCAAGCCAAAAAATATACTTTGCATTGCATTTTTTTGTTTTTCTGTGGATGTTTTTACAATTTTGAACCCTCAGATAATTTACTTTACACAAGTCTTAGCATATTGCAAATATTTTACAAAAAATGCAATTTGTATATACTGCTTTTTTCTTTTAAAAACAAAAGGGTGACTTTCGTAACTTGTGCATCTAAACACCCTACAAGTTTCGGTTTAGGATTTAAAACATGACAACACAAAACAAATATATTTGCAACAATTTTGTAAAAAACCTTACTAAAACTTGCTTATGGTTGTAAAACACTTATTATGTTTTTTTCTACTAGCGTTTACATATTATTATTAGTTTCTTAAGAGCAGATAAATTACAAAAATAATCCAAAAAATAATAGTTGAAAAAATGTCAAAGGTAAATGTAAAAACCTTTACAATTTGTTGCTATTTATTGGTAATGCATTTATCTTAATCTTTATGGTTTGTTCGATTGTAGTATTATATTACTAAGTATGCAAATGAGCAAATCTTTTTTTTGTTAGTCTTGGGATATAGCCAGTGGTGCTGTTCATTAGGCTCATAAAGAAATCTGATCCGTATCCCCTAGGGAACAGAAAAAGAGCGCGATATTGCCATTTAAGTGTAATTAAGGCCTCATAAAATTTTATGCCACCCCCCAGAAAAATCCTAAAATATCTGCCCTAAATAAAGCATATTGTTTTTACGCCTTTCAAAAAAAATACTCTATAGTATTTTTTTTTCTTCGATAAAAGGCCTATACAAAAATTATTCTCGGGCCCAGCTTTGTCTTTGGGAGGCCCTGTATACGTATATTTTAACAACAAAAAGCTAACTGCATTTCGTAAATTAAGGTCTAAAAAACAACATACATTACAGCAAAACAAAAAAATGTCCGCAAACATGCAACAAATGTCAATTACAAATACATACGAAAAAAATGCATACCCCTAATTAATAGAAAAAACTTATTAGGTTTAAAATCCTGCATATGAATACTGGTACAATAAATCGGCACCTTTACGCATGGGTATCAAAAAGTATTTTTTTTTAGTAAAACTATTTGTTCTTACTAGGAAAAAGCCGCGGCATGGTAAGTAAATATAAAATAGAAATATTATACTACGAGTTTGTGTGTTTCTTGTTTTTCAATTGCAAAAATAAGCTTTTATATACTTTTTACATTAAAAATGTTGCATGACCGACGATAAAAGCTGAAGCCTTCAGTAGGAAAAAGCTAACACATAATTATAATAATGAAACTAAATCGTATATAGTGCACATAGAATAGGAAAAAATATTACGATTTTTTGCATGTTTATTTTTGCAATAGAAAAAATTATTTACTTGTAAAATTGCAAGTCAACCGCTTCTATTGTTTTTTGCGGCTGAAAAAAGGGTTTTTTACATCCCGCAATATATTCAAACTGTTCAACATTTGCTTACATTGCAGAAAAACAAAATAGCATGTATAATTCGCAAGAAAGACTGTCTAACGTAACATTGTAGTATATAATGGTGTGTTTGAATGTACACTCTATCATCAGTTTTTGCGATTTAAAGGATAAATAATTCCACGCCGACAAAAGAAAATTGTTGATACCCTGCTTGATCGTACCGATTTTTATGCAGAGGGATTAAAGCACCGTTATCTTTTTTATGCACAACAAAATTGTAGCAGAATGCTGCTTACAAGTTATACTTTTATTAATTTTTTTAAGATGGGGTTATATAAAAAAAATACTCGATCAAGGTGATTGCACGCAATTGATTGTGACGCAAAACTATAATGTAACACATACCATTGAATTTTCTTTTCTGTATGTTTTATAATGGATTTTTTTCTTAATGAAATTATTTTAGTGCTTGTTTTTTGTGTAAAAAAGTCCGGTACCGGACCCGGAATCCAGCCGGTTTTTATTTTTGTTGCCGGACCCGGAAGCATTGCTCAAATTTTGAGGCCGGACCCGGTGGTTATTATGTAAAAAATATGCCGGAATCCGGGTATGGCCTAACCCTACTCTGAGGGGTCAAAATTAAAAAAACATGCACGAGAAACAAAAAATGCAATACTATGTATATGTTATAGCTTGGCGTGCAACTAAAAAGCTTTACGCAACAAGCCAGATTTGCCGCACAGCTTTTTATCTAGCTAACCTTTTGTCTTATGCTAATGTTATTTCTAACAGTACTCTAATCATTGAAATGAAATTTAACTATTTGAAGTCAAAAAAAATCTTGCTGGCATATTGGTTTATTTGACAACTTTTTTGAATTCATACTGTTATTTTTAATCACATTAGCACTCAGTAAATTTGACTTTTTTTTACAAAGATTTTTATGTTTGAATATTGACACAGAAAAAAACAAAAAAAGTTTATTTTTACATTTTAAAACTGTGGAAACTACACAAAACAACAATGACTAGGTAAACACAGTTTCAAAGTTAAATTTAATGTTCTAAGAGTACAAAAACAGTCTTTTGGCGATTATAAAAAAGTAACTGATAAGTCAATAAAACAATCCAAGACAGAAACTCAGCATTATACCTTGTCTGCAGACACGTAAAAACTGTTGTAAAGTTTTCCTGTTAACCCTTACAAACAAGTCGATCTTACCAATTATGAATTTTTCTAATAATTTTTGAATAATGTTTTCTATAGGCCAATATTTTTGTTACCGCTTTTTTTCTACAAATTTGACGTCAAATTGTCAACGTAACCTGTACTAAAACATTAGTTATATAACAAATATTGCAAATAAAAGTTCAATTTAAATGCAACCTTTTTATCTGTAAAAATCTTCATTTGTTTTTTTTTCGCAACGCCAAAAATACTTATAAAGTTTGTATTAACACAAACACAACTAAAAAAAAAAGAATGAGAACCCCATATGACAAAAACGTCATAAAGGGTCTTAGCAATATAATTAATAGCAACAGCTACATGTTTTTTAGACTTATTATAACCGATATCCTAACTTTAATTATTTTTTATATTTTTACAATGTGCAAAAAGTGGGCCCCTTTACAAGGCGAGCCCGGAGGAAAACCCCCCTTCACCCCTCTCTGACAGGCTCTGTCCACAAGCTAGTATGCACTAAAATTGCTTATGAAACGTTTTTTTTTGTATTTGTAGCGTTCATGCTCTTGTTTTTGCAAACAACAGCAGAAGATTACAGTTTTACAGCGCTTAAACAATTATATTTTTATGCAACATTTTTTACGTCTAAATTAGTGCAAATACATCCATTTCATGTATTAAAAAAAAGTAAATTTACTATCAGACCCACTTTTGAAACACATGTAAATATACCATTTTTAAATACTTTCATACAATAACTTAACAAAAATATATTTTATTTTTTTGAAAAAGATTATTTTGCAAATATTCATACATTTAATTCGTTTTAACTGTGCAAAATTTGTCGAAATAATTTTGCACTGCAAGGAAACAACCTGGCCTTATGTTTTTTGCCTTAAAGTAACGTTTGAAAGTCTTTTTTTATAAGTTTCGGCTGTGGTAAAAAAGAACTGGGTTTTATTTTTTTTTCAAAGGCCCTTATTAAAAAAATCCCCCCCTCGGGTTCATCAGAAGAATGATCCGCTCCTGATTGCAAGAAATGTTTTTCTATTATGTATATCTTTATAAGTGTATATAATATACTTCCGATCAAAACTATTTTATATATTAAAATAAAAAACAAATTAGTTACCAAAAGTTCAAAAAAACTGCCCAAATTAAAAACTTCGAAAAAAAATTATAAATTATGCATATTATTGACGTATACCCAAAATTCTAGATTACACTAGAAATATTTTTTTAAGCCTTTATAATTATAATTGACCTTGACATATCATGTTCGACCTTAACTAACAAAGCTAACCATTACTAATTGATCTGCAAATATTTTCGTTCAAGCTCGTTTTGATTGCAATTAATATAAGAAAAATATATAAAATATAAAACTTTATATAATTAATTGTATAAAAAAATTACTAAAAAATGATTCGCTTTAAATTGAACTTTGACTTTTGACAAATCAATTTTGGTGCTTTTATATGTGTATTGAACTACTTATTTTATAGCAATTTGTCGCAAAACACTTTCGAATAGTGCGATAATTTTTATTTACAATATTACTTTATTAAATGCATTTAATATCCAAAGATCGCCAGAAATACATAAAGCTTATAGAGGCTGTTCTTCAAAAAAAAAGTGAGGGTGGTCTGGGGGCCGCAGCAAGTCCTACATATTATTTAAATTACTATTTAATCGGTCATATAACCTTAGGGGGTGTACTTTTTTTATATAAAATATTAACCGGTAATGAATTTTTTTTTGTAACGTAAAATTAATATTGTTTGCAGAAAAAAGACTTTTACGAGTATCAACGTAAATAATTTTTATGCCCCGTATCTTTAAAAAAAAATGTATACGCCCCCTGACATCCTAAAACTTAATCTTTTGTTTTTAAAATTGTTATATACCATTAATGTTGGGTAGCTATAGAGTAGCCCGCGAATCGCCTGTAAATTGCGTTTTCAGGCAAATCTGGCACTGTCTTGCGTATCATCTAGCTAGACAAAGATTACTCCAGTAAAAATGTATATACAAAAAAATCTATAAAAAACAACTTGTTTTTGTCCACACATACATGAATAAAAAAAAAACTGCTTGTTGAAAATTAATCCTTAATATAGTGTAATTTTTGATATTGAAAAATTATAAATTATGTACATGACTACCATTGCGTAAGTAATTTATTCGAAACTACAAAATATAATAAGTGTGTAATACGATTTGCAAATCCATAAACTAGAAATTACTTGTAGGGTAATATCGGTATTATATAAAACACGGGAAATGCGAAATAAAACACGTCTACAAGAAATAACTGACAAATTGTAATGCCTGTCAGCATCAAATTGTTAGATATGAATTAACTTACTAAAAACAGCTAAACATATATACTTAAGTTTATTTATAAAAAAAAAAACTTTTTATACAATTTTTTTTTATTTAAAAAAGTTAAACAGAAATATGGCCAAATATCTGTTACAACGACACGTCAAGAGGTCCTTTCAGTATTTTTTTTACTCGGTTGTTCTTTTTTAAAAGTAAAAATTCAAATTACATATTATTCAAATTATTGTTAAGAAAATATATAATAATTTAACTGCGATACCATTTGTTCTCGGTATAGTAAAATGGCAAAAAAAACGGGTTTGAATATGTTTTTTAGTTTTAGAATACAAAAAAGTTTTTTTTTTTTTCAAATTGTGTTTTTCGATATTAATTATAAATAGTTGATATTGACTAGTGGGTATTGTAAATACTGAAAACCAAGTCTGGTTGACAAATATTGTATAAAATTTGCTTTGGTTGCAATATTTATTGCTTAACAGTCGAGGCCGATTGACTTTGTAGATTTTACTCGAATCAAGTCACGATTTAATGAAAATTGTTAGAGTTTTTATTAAAAAATTTTTTAATATGTGCCAAACGTCTCAGATATTAACATCAATAATAAATTGCTAGGCAAGATTTTCATTTGGTGTATCCTTCAAGCGCGTAGCTAGGGTCTGGCATAGGTCGAGTAGTCAGCGTGTGTTGAATAATAGAAAAAGCAGAAAAAATCATATTACAAGATATAAGTATGTTCCAAATGTTTTTTTTTTTTTGCAAAGGAATTTTTTAAACTGTAATTTTTAGCTTTTATTAGTAGAAAATCTCGAGTCAAAAGTACCCGTATATTGCGGCGCAAACAATTTAAGTAGGAACACAGAAAAGATTTTATATTTGGTTGCCTCACCAAACACCGCTTTTGTCATATTTTTGCAAATTAAAAAGACTTTTTTGTAAAGAAAAATTTGCTGTTCTTAAGATAAAAGTGTGCGGCTTTTTTCATGTTATTATTAATCATGTTCAAAAGGCAAAAAAATGATATTTTGCCGTTTTTTCTGTGTTTACAAGCGTATGTATAAAGAATATTAAAATTAAATAGAAAAATTTCATTTTCAACGTTATATTAATATATCTGGTTACACTTTATAACACAAAAAATTGTTAAAATTGAAAATATTAATAGCCAGATACATTTTGCATGCCAAGATATTTTAATAACAAAACTTTTAGTTTTTATTTTTATCTGCAAAAAACTAACAAGACTAGAGGATGTAACACATAAAGACATTATTAGTGAGGATCGAGGGGTATGTGATACCGTTGAATTATTTTTTTTTTTTTTGCTTTAACATAGACTAGAATTATTTTCCACCACCTTGAAAAAAAAAACGCATCAAAAAAGTTGAAAATTAAAAATTTATAAAATTTATTTCCTTTTAAAAAATGTCTAATTTACGTTGACTAGCGTTTCTGTTACCAGTAAAACAACATCTTTTTTTTTTCTAGTCTTTAATAATGAACTTGTAGGAAAAGAAACTGTTTGAACGTATAAAAACTTTATATTTTGTTTAAGTAAACCTTTAGTTTTTATAAACACCATTTATAATTTTCGCGGAACTTTTTTTAACGTACGTACTACAAAATTTATTCGGCACAGAAACTACTCATTAAATGTTTTTTTTTCTACATTTTAATTCTATTGAAAGTAACTATGAAAGAGATAATGATAAACTTTTTAATATGCACATAATAATAAGTGTAAACTAAGATATTGAAAAAATTGGTTTTAATGTAAAAAAAATATTTAAACCTACATTCTACTATACACGGCTTGTAAATACAAAGCAAAAAAAAACGTAGATAACCCTTGCAGCGGCATTTAATCTACTTTTATGCATCGTAAATAGTTTGGGGATACAACTTTTTTAGGCTTAATATATACATATGATTTACATATATTAGTGCAATAATAAAAAATATAAATAAAAAAAATAAGCATATTCGAACCTTTTGCTTCTTATAAAGTCATATTGCATTATTAAAAAAGCCCATTCTATATAATATGGCAAAAAAAATTAAAAGTCCGTCTGTATAAGAAAATTTAGTATAAGCCGCCATTTATCATATCTATATAACAAAATGTTTTGCTTTACTTTAAAAACATCTATAACACGCTTTATAAATCAGTTTACGGTTTTTTTAGCTACTGGGCGTGAATAGCTGTCGAACCGTAATGAAGTAAACAAAAGATAACCGTTATTTTTGTTACAAATATACAAAATGTAAAAATAGATATATTGCAACCAATCATGTCAATTTATATACTAACTTTGCGTTTCTTTTGATTTACAAATTATTTTTCGTGATTATTGAAAGAAAATTATTATTGAATTTACCATTGTTTTTAATCGACGTAAAATAATAAATAAAAAGATGTTTATCTACTGAATGCAAAAAATAAGCAGAAATTTTAAAGACGAATAAAATATTTTGTTTGATTTTAACTAAACCAAAGACAAATCATTTTATTAGAAGTTCCGTAAATTTATTATAAAAAAAACCAAATAGCATTGTAGAAACTAATTATAACACGTAGTTTTTAAATAAAAACTAGATACGCCTCTTTAAGGAATTTACTTGTTTTAGCCGCCCCGTCTATATAAAAAAACCTCTTGACGCGTATGGTAACATACACTCCTTTGTATGTAAAAAATAACATGCCTCGTTTAGTTATTCTAAAAACGCAATTTTATAAAAGAGTACTATTTCAGTAACTTTCAATTGAGAAAAAAATATATTTTATTTTATATATAGATCCGCATTAACCATATAATGAATTTTGTACCTTGTTTTGCACTTTTGCGCTTTATACTCAAAAGTTATGCTTTTTTTTTCTTGTCCTTTGTTTTGCAATATTTTAGATTTCACCCTTAAACTTGCAGCTGTACAGAAAGAATAACAAAATGGCGACTTCAAAGTCAGCAATTAGTTGTGCTGTTAAACACAATCTGACTTTGCAGTAAATCTGCAAGATATTTTTTTTAGACGAGAAGCGCTACACGGGTAAAAGAGAAGTTAGATATAGGCTGTTGTACAAATGCGCAGTCTTTAATATAATTTATACGCCAAAAAAAAAGATTTATATATAAAAAAGAAATGTTCTTGAAACGCTACATAAAGCGTTACTGCCGTGCATTACAATAAGAATAATAATGTAAATGTAATTATTTTACGAGACAGATAGTAAAAATTTTGCGAAAACTATCTGAATTAAATAAAATAATTATTAAAACTTGTTAAAAAAAACTATTTATTAGCGGCATCAACGAAGTCAGCAAAATGTATAAAACATACAGGAAGTTGTAGTTCATACTATTGACTTTTTTATCTACTTAACAAGCGTGTAAATCATGAAGAAAAAAACAAAACTACACAATTGTACTTTTGATACGTGTTTTATTTTTTGTTTTACTTTGGAAAGCAGAATTAATTAATGCAAATTCAGAACATGTATGTTTTTCTTAAACAAATTATATAGCCTAGCTCGTCCTTCAATTGTTGCTTATGATTTTTTTCATGGATTAAATAAGTATTTGGAAAAAAGTATTCCATAATTTTAAGTTTTCATTTTTTGCTTTTTGCTAAATTTTTCTTTATGAAACGGGGCATACAGAAAAATTTTTTTAACTTGAAATGAGTAAAAATAAAACATCAAAAAAAATTGTGTTTCATTTCTTGCTCAAGCAAAAATGCTTATCTTATCTTTTTGATTACGCAAAAATATGCTGAGGCAAGAAAATGTTGCATATGCAACAAAACGTGGAACATACCTTTAGTAGAAAATTAATTTATACTGATAAAACAGTTTATTGGTATAAATAAATCCCACTTTTGTTAGCAGTAACCCAGATTTTGTATAAAACAGTGCAATTTGGCACATGTTTTTTTATATTGAAAAATGCTGACAAAAAGTCAGAATTTGTTTCTAATTTTGCGCAATCACTTTGTTATTAGTACAATTTTTTTTTATTCATTATTCGTACTCGTAAAAATACCTGTGTATGTTGAAGCACGGCAAAAACTTCTCATGTATCATTTGTGCCCACATAGTAAAAAAATTTTGCCAAAAAAGAAAAGTTAAAAAGCGTAAGTAAACGTTTATAACACAAGACACAGAATACAAAGGTCCGCTAAAAATAAATCTTTTAATAGCAGGATGATTGCAAATTAGAAAAATATCTAGTATTATTTGACAAAATAAATCAGCCGTATAGGCAGCCCAAAATAAAGAATATCAGAGGTAAAAAAACGAATGCAAGTAAAGTTGTTGCTAATTACGAACCGGACTTTGTGCATCAATTGATTTCATGGATGTAATTTTAATCCCTGCTGTTGTACTTTTTGTAATCTACAAGATGATAGCTAGTAAAGCATAAAGCATTAAAAAAAAATCACGCGTTGTGATTAATGCCATATTGTTAAAACACTACTTATGAACCTGTTATCGCCATTTATATTTATGATAGTAACACATTAGCAACGGCCAAAAAAAAAAAAAAAAAACATTTTTTTGCGTGGATAGCGCAAAAACGATATGTGCTTGTAAATTTAATATGCAAATGTAGTATACTTGTGCACGCATAAACCCTGCAATTGCTTTGGTATCAAAATAAAATAAGAACGTTCTTTCTGCTTAATTTTCATACATATGGATCCATCAATAAAGCTTTTTTGTGCATTAAAACGTCCTTAATATAGCAGATCTACATGACGAAGAGCTGTTACATCCAGATAAAAATATTGCTATAAAACGAAGAAGAGTATAAAAATAAAATTATTTTGTGCTTAAATTTATCTATTTTTTCGTTTTTGTATTTTTTCATCTTAAAAATTTTTAGTTTATCCATTTTGTTAGTATTAAATTAACTAATAATTTGTAAAACAACAGCCAACACCACACAATTATATAGCTTGCAGTTGTAAATTACACATTAAAAACATGTGTTGTAGTTTTACATTTTTTTTGGCAAAAAAATATACATAATCTATTGTTAAACCTAAAAGTAAAAGCTTAATATAATTTTTGACCCTATCAAGTTTACATTTATAAATTATATAGATGGTTTGCATGTTTTAATTTCCATTATTTCGTGCTGTTTTCTCTTGCCGTTTTTTTTGACATGAGGAAGGAAATGATGAGCATTTATTTTGTTATTATTGCTAAAAAAATTATATGTATATCTATATGTATAAAATTTAATTTTGTAAATTCAAAATAATTATTTTTATCAGCACAATAGACAGATACAAGTGGCAATTAATCAAATACTGCACCAGTGAAGTCTTGTAACTTTTTCTATCTTTAAAATATAAGCCTTCTGTATCATCTACACCAACAGATTAATTATATAGTCTTTACTTAAAATAAATTACTTAACTTGTTTTTTATGACGACTTAAATAAAAACGCATTTTTAACGCTCTTTAAACGAACTGAAGTATTTATTATAATAATATAACCCAGGGTAATTTGTGATAAGGTATTGCAACAAGAATAATAAACAAAACTGGTGTATGTACAAATTTGCAAGAGATCTTGTCATGTAACAAAATATATAAGATCTATTACAGGTTTTGCGATCATATAATTAAGGTTCGATGCAAGTTTGTTTGTCTTTGTAAAAACATATACCTTTTAGTAATTTAAACCCTTTTATGATGTGTTTTAGTGCTTTGTGTCTAGAAAAAAAACAATACAAAAAAATTATGACCAACCACTATATAGTTATATATTCAATGCAAGATTAAAAAAGGGGCATTTTATGTGCGTATCACATATAAGTGTTCAATATTATAGCAATGTCGAATAAAAAAGTAATAAAATCGTGTTTGAATTACGTTGTTTGTCTTTCCATGTTAACCTTAATTTCAGAAAACCACCAATAAAATCGAAAAACACATTTGATTGCAAAATAGCAATACACTCTTATACAACATATATAGCACATATTTAAGATATAATACGCGGGTAAAAAATATATTTGTACTGTTTATTGACTTTTTTACGTGCTTGAAAGTCTGTCTAAGATTAGTATTGCATTACGTACATATTAATCGTTTTTTAAAGTTTAAAAAAAATTTTAACAGCTAGAAGGTCTCTTAAAAACAGAAAAGGATATTAATGTGTAATTGTAATGCCGCGTGTACAACCAGGGCATACTTTTTTTCAATTTGCTGGTTCTTTTTTTACAGCGGATAAATATTTACTTTGGTAAAGAGAAATATAATATTAACATATATCTTTATGCAACGGAGTGTGCTTCGGTTGACGAAAACTTTTAGTGAACTTTTTACAGAACCCTTTGCATACGCAGGGCACAGTTTTGTTCTTAAAATCTTAACCATATATTTTTCTACTAGTAGTAAGACATTTATGGCATGCATTTAGCAAACATTTTACATTTAACATGCAATTTACATAGTTGTATACAACAATAAAAGTGCGACATATAAATATTTTGTAATATTAAAAAATGCAATAAATATGCCAGCAATAACAACTTGATCTTTTAATCAAGGTATTTTCTTTTGTAAAAAATACAAAAAAATGTTTCAACAAGAGCCTCGTGCAATTTTATGTTGCAATATAACATGTCTGCAAATATACAAATTTGTCTACGAGCGCGTATTAAGTCTTTTGTTGCCATACAAAACGGTATGACAACTGTCTTATTTTGCAAAAAAACGCATTTATAGTATAAAAAAGTAACACTCAAGGACAAACAAAATAAAACTATGATTGTAAATCAACGAAATAGTTTTGATGACAAAAAATCTTAATTTGTGCTCATATGTTTTTATGCATAAACCTCCGCATAGTTTTTTAAAAAGAATTCGTTGCGTACAACACAACAATATAGTCATAAAAAAATGCTCGCAGAAACAAATTCACAGCAAAGGATGTTAGTTTTCTAAAAAATAAGCGTACAACCGTCCTTTTTTCGTACACACGCTGTATAAAGATGACATGCATTTATTTTGTATAAAACTTATTATTTTTACTGAAAATGCGTTTTAAACATATTTTATACGTAAATAAGTGTATTCTCGTATAAAAAATTATGTGTAACTTATGTAAATTAATGTTAAAAAATCAATAAAAAAAACGTAAATTTATATACGTACGACCCATTATATCATATAGTTAACCATGGGTCTAAGTTTAATCAGTGGTTTTGTTATAAGAATAAAAAAATCCTAATTATAATATGCATGGTTATACAATTGTAGTTTTAATTGAACTTGGACAATCGTTTTTTCTGTGTGCATTGAAGAGCTAACAAGTTAAATCTTTTTTTTACCTTGTTTTAAATGTTGCGACATGTTTTTTTCTACTTCGATATGTAATGTGAGTAATAATTCAAGGTTGATGCAAACTTTCAAATATAACTGAATAGTCATAAGTTGTGCTTTCCAGTTTTATAAACGCGGCAATCACATTTCTGTGCGTATAATTCTGCTTTTTATAAATATAAAGAATACAAAAAAATATTCAAAAGATTCTTATATATCAGCATAAAAAAACAGTGCAATACGGTATAAAATAATTTTATCGAATGTATTAAGATTTCGTTTTTATCTGCTTTAATCAAAAACTTTATTTAGAATATAGCGAAATCCGTGTTCATTTTATAACATATGAGAAATAACACACAACAAAATGTAATTGAGGATTACATATATAACTTACACCACAAGCATGTTACGAGAATTTACGTATACCGTTCACGGGAATACGTTGTACAACTATTCGTCAAACATATACAAAAAAAATATTTGCTATACTAGTAACAAGATATTAAACCTGTAATTATTAAGAAAAACATTATTTAAATTTTTTTTTTAGAACTTAAAAAATTATTGCTCGACCTTTTTAGTTTTGGTAGCATCGTAAAAGTAGTAATAAATTCTTTTGGCATTTATATAGATTAATTTTTAAACAAAGAAAAAAAAAACGTATAGAGGTATTATACAAAATCTGTATCACAAAAGCTTATGATTATAGAAAATAAAAATTAAACAAAAATTTGTCAATTTTTTAGACTAAAAAATGTCAATTTTTTCAAATAAAAAATGATCTTAAATTTAAAAAAATAAAAAAAGTGACTGGTTAGAGGCAAAGTCGCAAACACACAATCAAAGTATGTAACACTACGATAATCAGAGTAAAAACATAATTTTATATATATATTAGTATAGAAATCAGTGCCGTGAAAAAATAAATTCACATCAATTTTACTATAAATTTTAGATAGAAATCAGTGGTCTTTTTGTAGGTATGCGCTTTCTTATTTTGATGTATTCGCATAAGTTGTTTTTAATTGCAATATTAAAAAGATCTTTAAATTTACGAAAATTGTGAATAACTTTTTTTGAGCAATTCATTCATACAGACAAATAAATTTTAATAATAATTTGGCTTTTACTACAAATAAATCTGTATATTTACTGTTAAACTTTGTGAGATAGGAAACAACATACAAAAGCCATACAATAGAATATGTAAAAGAATCCAAAAAATATTTGATATCTGTAAAAAAGTTATATCGTCTTTTACGAATTTTTAAAAAATGAATAAAACTAAATTGCAAAATTTTGTGTAGTAAAAATATTGTCAAACTAGATTCAGCCTTATAATCTAAAAAAAAACATTAACAACAAATTACAAAAATATCTGAAAACACTAGTTTTATTCTTTTTATACATTCTTTTCATATAAGTAGGACTTTTTTTTTGGTTCAAAAATTCGTTTAATTAGCTGAAAACCACTAGGTTTCAAAGGGTAAAAACGGGCCATTTTGTTTATTATTTATCTTTTATTTATGCTCAAACTTTTTTTTCTGGGGTTAAACATTAAAACTGACCAAAACTCTGCATAGTTCTTAATTCTCAAAAAATCGAAAAATTGACCGATATGACAACTTGACTAATTTCCTGGCAAAATAAACCAAATTGACAACTTGGGTAGTTTTCGTGCAAATTATCTTTGGTGGCTTATTTATTAATATATTAGGTTTAGATAATCGTATTTTATAACTACCTTGCTATAGAAAAAACATTAAAGTTCGAAAATTTCTCAGATAATATGGCAGCAGCATATTGACCTTTAATTACCATATTACTAGACGTGAAAAAAGATTGTTTTTTTTTTTAAAAAAAAGCCAGAAAAAAAATTTTTTCCCCCCTGGTTACCCCAGTCTTTGGAAGGCGCTGTTTTAAATGTACAATTTCTGCATATTTGGGCATTCTTTGTGATGTTATAATTTATATGCATTTTTTCGGGTTCATATCGTAAAAGCTACATTATATCTAGTTTTTCTAGTATAAGTACAAAAGGGTTTTTAAAACTACTGTGTCACGTATTATACAAATTATAACAATACTTAACCAGGATCAAGCTACATAAATATTGCTTTTTGCTTTTCTAGTACTATATGTTGTAATTTGTGTGTGAGGCTGCATTTGCATGCCCTTTTTGCGCATGAAAATAAAAAATTCAAAGAAATTGTGACATAACGCTAGTTAGACCAGGCAATAGACATAGCTTATTTTTAAAAAAGAAAATGTTATTTCAAAAGTTTTTTACAAGAAATTATGCATAGATCATAACTATAACCAAAAGTATTTTTTACTTTGATTTGCAATACATTTTATTTTTTAACTAGTTTAAAAATTTACACAAACATAGTTTTCTGTATCGACACGAAGAAAGCTACAGCTATATGATTATAAAATGTAATAATAATTTATTTGAACATATTAAAAGAACACTTATATTTATGTTAACTTGTCCAATATTAAGTAATTCACTCTTTTGCGGTACACATTTCTTAAAACCAAAAATAAGATATAAAACTATAAAAATATTTTTCATCCATTATAGCCATACATTGTATGTTTATAAAAGAAAAAATCATTGCCTTATCGGAACCGCTGCATTTGTGTATGTTTTTTGATATCACTTCGTCAATTTGTATATTGTTTTTTATACTTTAATCTTTTTATATTAAGGTTTATTAAAAAAAAACAATTAATATTATTTACACAAAAGTCTTTAAAATTATAAACTTAGTAGGCGTTCTTAAAAATTTTACATTTGCTTAAAAAATATAGAAAAAAAGTACATCGTTTGTTTAAAACTAGAATATTTTCTTAAAAGATTTTAAACAATGTTAAGGAACACGTTCTTTTGAGGCGTTTTATTGCTCAATTTTTTGGAATTTTCAGCAGTTTTTATTGAATTTTTTTACTTTTATAGAAAGAAATAACAGTATACACAAGTAACAAATAGACATGTTGGCTTAAGCCGTTTTTCTACACACTATTTGCGATTTTAAAATCTTAAAGCCATACAATAATTGTTTTTTAAGTGCTAGAATATATAAACAATTTTTTTGTTCTTGTGTTCGTGTATAATTTGAAAGTTAGTTTTTATTCAAAAAAAAATACACCTGTATTGCAATATTTGTTTTCTTAAGCATAAGTCTACACTTGCGTAGTTATTCATAAAATTACGTACCTTAAGCATGTGCATCGATGGCGTAGCCAAGGGGGCGCAGGGGGACACGTGCCCCCTAAAAAAACGTAGCCTGAATTTAAGGGGGGTTTATTTCGGGCCTCAAAATATGCGAAAAAAATATTTTAAAAGTTTGTATTTTTTTAAAATACTTAGTTTTTTTCGCAAAAAAAATATATATTTTTTTTTTTCGTTCTAGCTTTTTTATTTTTTTGTGCCCCTTCTAAAAAAAATCCTGGATGCGCCACTATTGTGCATTATATCACACAGAGTTCCATTGGCTATTACTATAAAAAAAAAGCATTTAGAAGTAAAAGATTTTAAAGCTTAAGCCGATGAAAACTGCAATTCTAATATTATAAAAGTTTGCTGCACTAGGGCCGGGAATTGAAGGGATTTTTTTAAGGGTTATTTAACTAAAATAAGGGATTTTTTATAAACGTTTTTTTATTCATTGAAATCTAGAAAAACAGCATTTTTATGTTACTTATGGTCAAACTTTTTCGATTTGGCTTATATATTAACTTATACTTTTTAAAACTTCATTCTACTCAAACACTTGTCAACGGCATGTAATTAAATATTTTATTTTCTACCGGATCATCTAGCGAAGTATAATTTTGAAAAAAATTATATCCTGGGTTCGTTTTTAGTATTATTTGTAGTCTCGCCTCATATTTTGATTCCTTAAATTTCAGCTTTACCTCTTGTATAATTGTAATTTGTTTTTCTATAGTAAGTCCATCTGTCTCCAGCAAAGTTTTTTTAGGGATACACGCATATTGAGATACAATCTTAGATTTTTCCTTAAATTCATCCACAGAACACATCTTTTTCAGCCTATTTTTTATTCTTGCATAAATTATTTATTGAATCCCTAAAAGAATGATAGTTTATGTAAAAAGTATTATAAAATTTTTAGAAACGTTCCCCATCTTTTTTTAATCCGAAAATTTGGAAATGAAATTTTTCCTGATCTTTTAAATATTTTTTTACTCATTGAATTATTCTTCTATGCTTTTACCAATAACTTGCTTATTTTTTTTTAATGTGCACATATCTAGACGAATAGTTAAACAAAAATTGTGTAGCCCATGACATCAGCAAGTCGCTTGTTCTTTTGCGGGAAAGCATCATTGCTCAGCTTATGTCCTAGGGCATCACAACATGATGCTTTTTCAGTTAATAAAGCCTTAAAATTTATGTTAAAAATGGTTCTGAGTAAATTTGATTTACTTGCCAGCAACCTAATTCATGAGAGGTCTCTGTATTTACACTTTCACGCTCGACTGTATTTATTAATATCGGATTTATTGCTGTTAAAAAGGACAATTCTCCAATTAGTAAATTATATATTTTGCGCCCTTTGCTGTCCGGTGTTTCTTCAAGCATCAAAAACTAGGGAATAAAATTGAAATGATCTTTTTTTGCTTTTTATTCATCAATATACAATACAGGTAAAATTTTTTCAATATAATGGCTACGGGAATAATTGGATTTCGTTAGGATCTTTGACAAATAATTTAAAAACTTATAATTATCTAGTTTTGTGAATAGGAAAATAGGAATCGATAATCCATTAATAAACTCTGAATGTCTCGTCTCCTTATTTTTTGCGTCCTCACTACCTTTATTTTAGATTATATCGCCTTTAATATGCTTTTCACTTTCCATGTGAATTTAATCGGTGTATTTCTATTTCAAAAGTGCATGTTATAAACGAACTATCAATGGAACACTTTACTTGTGTAAGGGATGTAAGTTCAAGACAATTATGCTTCACCGTTTATCCTACAATTGCTTTTGATGACGATATGGGATCAGCTGGTGTATTTTTATGAAGTTGTTCTGTCATTCAGAGGGGTATAATAAAAAAAATCAATTCCCTCTAGAGTAAGGGATTTGTAATACGATAAAATAGATTGCTTCAAGATGATATTTTTATTATGAAATATTGGGCTTTCATTCTAATAAAAATATTGTTTTAAAGGAATGCCTTTATTTATCGCGGGTCTAGTCTTTAACCATTAACCATAATCGATAAAAGCTTTTTTGCCGTATAAATATAAGCAAACTGGAAAAACGAGCAAAAGTATGCAAGTAAAACGCAGTTTATGTATCTTAAGCCTGTTTTTAATTTTTTAAAAAACGTCTTCATCTTGGTAGGCAAACCGGCTGGAATAGGAACCTTTAATACGACGTAGGCAAGTACGGGTTTAGAATGGGTTGACCTAGGGGTTGTTTATATATTTATTTGACAAAAATTTGTTTTATGTATATAAAAAAAACGGCATTGTGTGAATAAAATGCGTAAATTGTTTAAATTGTAGTACCGCAAATAGTTTCGTGAAAGCAAAAGTAGGTAGACCGAACTAAATTTAATTTAAAAGAACCAAAAAGAGAAGACGAGAAGTGGATTTCATGTAGTTAACTGCGACAAAATTTATGTTTGCAATTTTTTGTTATTATTTTTAAGCAAATGCTTGCAATAAAACGCACCTAAAAGAACATTACTAGTGTGAGAGAAGTTTTTATTAGCACAAAAATGCCTAGATAAAAAGTCAGAACTACGCGAAAAAAAGATGTATGCTACACTTTTTATGGCTTGGCATGAAATTTTCTGATAATAATAACACTACCAATAAATTTGAAAAAAAATCAAATATTTTTTATATGCAATAAAAAGGCAAGATTTGCATATTTTTTAAACAAAATGAACGTATATAGTTCCAATCAGAACAAAATTGTATTTTATTTTTTGTCTAAGAATATGAGTATGCTTCTGTAAACGACTTACACATTTCATGAAAACACAAAAAAAGCTATTACTAGCAAACTTCTGTTATTAATACAGCTTTATGAGCCAAAACCGTAGTATATACAATTGCAGATTGCTTTGGCTTAGACAAGTTTTTTGAAAATTGCGTTTAATGGTTAAAGATGTGTCTGCATATGTATCATTATATAAAAGGCGTTATAAATTTATTTATTAATACGTAAACTGCAATCACGAATTCATGATACTATTTAATGCAATTTTTGTGCTTCTAAAGAGATATGAAACACATTTTATTTTATTTTGTTAAAATTATAAATATAATTAAAATAAATAGTAATTGTAATATTATCAAATACGTAAAAATACTCTTGCTATAGTTGTTATGTGTTATTAAAATGTATTTGGTCTATAAGCATGCTCCATTCTATCAAATAAGTATACGAAAATTTACTCTTGCTACTAAACTGATATGCAGCAAAGTAAAAAGCGTTTAAGACGCATACATCATAGTAAACTTTAGCACAGAATTCTTTTGTTTTTCGTTTCTTATATGTTTTTTTGGGCAGAATTATAAGCACATATAGTGAAAAAATTGTTTTTTCATAAAACTTAACACACCTATTCTAATATAAAACAAAATTATATGATGTGTGTAGTCCATGCGGTTACGTGTTTTCAAAAAAGTTCATGTGGCAGAAAAGATTGCAAATAATACTTAAATTGTTTTATTAAATAATGTGTTTAAATCTAGTTAAAGCAAAATGAAAATTTATGTTTTGATTAGTGAATTTGTACAAAATTATATAATTTTGCTTTATAAACCATCAAAAAGCATTTTCTTTATAATGAGTCGCAAAAGACCGCATGCAAGTATAAAAAGTTTTTTTTTGTGTAAAAAAACATAAAAAAAAAGTATAAATAGAAGGACGAATCAATTGAATAAAAAATGTGTAATATAAGCAGAAAAAAATTTTTGTTACAATAAAAACAACAAAGGTTTTGTTTTTTGTCACTTTTATAAGTTTTGCATACGTCTTTTAAAAGGTAAATCTTGGTATAATTGATTATTACTTGATAACAATAAAACGTATACACTGCGGCAAATTATAACATGCATGTATCATTTTGCAACATTGCATAATCTTTGTAATTTAAACCTTTTTTAGGTATTTCACCTCATAAAAACAATTGTTAACTTTGTATATAAATAGATAGTTTATAACTTGCTAATACTTTGTTGCGTGCTATTCTTGCCGCAAAAAATAAAATTTAAAAAATAAACAACTATAAAATGCGTACGTGTTTACTAGTTTTTGGGCTTAACTAGCATGTATGGATATTACGAAATATTACACAGTGATTTCAGATTTGGTGATTTAAAACCAAATGTGTTGTTTTTAGTGTTTTATTGTGTTTAAAAAACAGTGTCATCATTATTAAGATATTCACAACTTATTTGGTTCGGTGATAAACTTCATACCATAGTTACACTTTGTTAAATTAAACTTTTATAAGAATGTATTTAAAAGCAACTTTAGTCTAGCTTTACACTTAATTCTATCTAAAAGCTTGTTTTGTCTTTATTTAAGAAAGAAATAACGTAATCCATTACTAGATTTCAAACAAGATAAAAAACATTATTTTTTGTGATTCCCTGTCTAAAACAGAAAAGCTACAAGAATGTTTAGTTTATCTAGGATTAGTTTTTTATTTTCAAACTTTTTGTATATAGATTTCTAAGGATATATCAGAAAAAGCCATATTGAAGAAACCTAAGTATGTTTTAAGATTGAACAAAATGACTTTATTTTTTTTTTGTTGAACAAGTGTCAATAAATCTATAGTATTATAAAACCTGTGGATAACTTATTGCAAAACAAAAAAGTGCTTCTTCAACCAAGCCAATGACAAAACAGGTAACAAAAATTGTATAAAGTTTGTATTTTACGGGTTGAATAATAGTTTTTGCAGCTTATACAGTATTTATTTTTTTGATGGTGCTGTCAGATGTGTTTATACGAAAAATTACTGTTAATTTTTCTTATTTTTTAATAACTTGTTTTATCACTTCTATTAATATGTAAGCTCTTATCTTAGTTGTTAAAATCCAATGCGTTCAAAAGTTAAATTGTCATGCTGTGTATTTTTATTTGGCGTACTGCTAGAAATTATGTATTTAAACTATAAATCGCTTTTAAAAAAATAGAATTTATATTAGAAAAAATATACCTTTTACGGACTTAAAAATAGATATGATTGCTGATGTAATCTAATATACATTGAGAACGGAACTATAAATTCCTTTAATAGATAAAAAAGTAAATATTATAGAAAAAAGGTTACATTAGTATGTTTTTTTGTTTATTTGTAAGAAAACCTATAAAAAAGGATTAATGCTGATGTTGCTTTAATAGTATTTATGTAAAAGAGAGAACATAACAAATGTTATTATATTTTTTTGCTTATATAAAAAAATGCAAATTGTTTAACTAATTTTAATTTATATTGCATTTTAAAAACAATAAACACAAACCATATTGCACAAAAAAAAGTATAAGTTTTTAATAATATGACGTTCGGCCAAATCAATGGTCTTCTTTTGTTTGTTGAGCCGAAAAAAATTTTTGCTACAGTCTTGTACCTTTTAAGTCACAAAAAAAACACAAAAGGATGACTCCCGAAAGAACTTACGTCAAAATTCATAGTTCTTATAGAATTGACATTTCCTTTATATTATAATTTGCTTGGCTTGTAAAGTTAACAACAATGTTAAATACACGTGTATATTACATCTAAAAGATATGCTAACATGACCGTGATAAACACATAGTTTCGTATCCGGATCGCATGACAAAGCAAAAAAGTAAACTCGTTTGTGTAATAGTACTCCTACTTTACAAAAAAGTTTTTTTATTTGCGATATTCCAGATAGAGAAATTTTGCGTATAGAAATATTTTTATTATATATATTAAACGTCATAAAAATGTAAAAACAATCTATATGGGCACCAAAATTACAAAAAACCTGCAAAAAATTGCTTTAAAATAATTTTAAATTATTTAATTTACTTTTTGTATACTCAAAAAAAGTAAAAATGAAAGAAAAAACGTTTTTACAAAATAAAATAATACTTCGTTATATTGTTATATTGTTATTAAAAGAATTACATGTGAATTTAGAGGACAAAAAAAACTACCTACTTGCAAAATGCTGCTTAAGGGTACGTATTGTTGTCTACCCATGGTTCAATGGGGTACTATTACCCAAGGTAAAAAAATAAAATCACACCATGGGTATAAATTAAAACTATTTTTATTTAAAGATCGAAAATTTTAAACCATGTGTAAATAATTTACCCATGCCAAATAAAAGCAAAATTTTTACCCATGGGTAGAATTTACCCAAAGGTAAACTTTTACACTCAACAAAATTTCGTTTTTACCCATGGGGAAAATTTCTACCATGGTATAAATTTCAGGGAATGCTTGCAGAAACATTATACCCATAGGTGCGTTTTAACACGTACCCATAAAAAAATTTATTTTATTTTACTGCAAAAGTATTATTTTCTAACAAGGATTAAACATATCTCGGGATCGATTTATATTATATTAGATTTAAACGACTAAAAATTTTTAAGTGGCTTATAAAAAGTGGGTGTTGAGTCTATGCTATATGCAGCGAATAAAAAATATTTCCCATCTATATAGGAAATCTTTTTTTTACACACACAAAGCTGCGAATAAACTCTCACTCACCGTAAAATTGTCTTATATGCAACACAACGCTTATGAACTCTTTTTAAACGCCATGTGGCTGTCAGAATACTTTTTTTAATGCTTATTGCCGCAAACCCGGCTGCTAAAAACCCGGAAAACACCATTGTAATATACAAAAAAGCATTTACGTGTATTCAATCTTTTTATGCTTGTTATTTTGTACCACATCGTGTTAGTTTATTGTAAAAAAATTAAAAATCCCACCCATTCTTATATAGCAATATAAAAACAGATCGCAGAAATGTTGTTAATTCAATATTTACTAGTTTTTTTATGCGTCAAAAGGTCAACGTACACAAGTATAATTTTTATTTAAATAATTTTAACTTCGACGTTGTTTACATAAATTAAATCTTGTGGACCTAATTTCCGTTCAAATTGTAATTATACTTTTAGTCCAGACTAAAAGTGATAAATCCTTTAATTTATACACAGTAAAATAAAATATTGACATAAATATTTTCATAAGTTTTATGTATCGAAAGAACAATATTCACTTAAAAAGTTTCACGCATCAAAAAATTACAGATTTTACAATTTGATATTCTAAAAGGTTTGTATATACAGAAACACACCTGCAAGACCCTTTATCATTTAACCCAGTATACGTAGCACACTTATAGATTTACATATGTTTTTTATATGTTGTTATTTATTTTGTCTATGCAAAATTATGCACAATATGTAAAATAGCTACAATCTTTTTTTTTAGTTTTTCAATACAAAAATTAGAATTAATTGTTAGTATAATACGAGAAAAAATAACTAATTAACAACAATTTGCAAAAAAAAAAACAGTAATATTATACATGTTTATACACGCAAGATTTTTTACCTTGGTAATTTTTTTCTTTATATAAACAGCAATTCTAACAACAAAATTCTGTAGACAACACGTAAATGCCAAAATGACTTTTAATAATTTACGCCTAAGGTTCAATGGGTGTATAGATTGTGTTGTCCTTGTAACAAACATCACTGAATATACAAATGATTTTTTCGTCTGTATGTGCGTAAACAAGGCGTCTTTATACTGAAAATGACTTGATAAAGTTATTATATATAACAGTGTATACATATAACGTAGCTTATGCAAAGATTATACGTTTTTTAAAGTAATTTTTTGTATAAGTAGTTTTGGAAATGTTGTTTAGATAAACAGATACAGCAAAAAAAGCAATATTAACATTAAATGTTTTTCGAATTAAAAATAATCAAGTATACGGTAATTGTAGTGTACGCCGGGTCAAGCAAAGCCAACAGTTGCAGCAATTTATCACTGTCTACAAAAAAAAAGCTAGAAACCAGAAATTTTTTTTCGTGGTTTAAAACACCTACAATGCAAATGTCTAAAATTTATACTGGATTGCATTTGTATCAATAAAACAGCCATTTTCTTATTTATTGTAGTAAATAGTATTCTGCTGTCGATTAAAAGACGCCTATAGATTTTTGTTTAATATTTTATTTAGGTATTTGCATAAAATGATTAAAAGCTAGTGTTATATTAGCGTGTAATTAACAAAAATATCTAGCTTGTAAATTATAATTTATCCAGTCTAAACGTAAAACATACTCGTCAATCATCAGTAACTTAAAAAGAGCGTTTTAAATTACAACCAGGTTTTTTTTTTAATTAAACACATCTACACATATTTATCGAGTTAGGATATATGCGCATGTAAAAACTACGACGGCGTAAGAAAAGCACGGTTTTAATACTTTACGTATACCTTTAAAATTAGAAAACGAACTTTTTAGTTTAATATTAATTTTATTTTTTTATATATATGTAAAGTGGTTAATTTCTAAATTTGCATGTATATTATTTGCAAAAAAAAATATGAAAACAACAGAACTTTACCTTACTAAAAACGTCAGTTCTTACCAGACACAACTTTAATCTAAAAAAATCAAATATTAAATGCAGAAAGCTGCGTCAGAGGTACATATAAAATAAACTGAACGTGCAAATATGTAGAAAAACAAAACAAATAGGCTAGTAGAGGAAACTTAAACGCTAGCGAGAATTAAAATATTTAACAGGGGGCTTTTATTGTTTTTTGTATGAAAGTTATATTAATTAATAAAATATTCATACTCAAAAAAAACTATACATAGCTTCTTTTTTTTGTCTTCGGCTATATTCTTTTTTTTACCCAAAAAAAAATAAGAATTTTTGTTTTTTTCCGGTAATACGTTTTCCTAAAATTACAAGTGATATGTAAATATACTTTTTGAGTTGTATATTAGACTAAAGAAGTATCCGCATAAAGTGTCATACCCATGTTTTTTTTATTTGATATGAACTGCTTTGTTTAATAACAAACAGAGCCGGGTTTACGATCGATTAAATTTACATTTAGGCGTCGAAAATCGTCACAAAAAATGCATAAAAAATCAGAAGCAAATTTGTCATAAAAATAACAATTAAATGTATTATATTGTGTAAATTATTTATGACACAATAAAATAGAGATATGTCATTTTCTCGTATAAAACAGTCCTTATAGCACAGATTGCCTGCTTTGCACTGTACTTTTTTTTCAAAAAATTTTGTTTATATTTACAGCCAAATAAAAACCAAAAAGTCAAGTGCTCGTATAAACAGAACAGTGGTGCACTTTAAACATAATATTACATATCTTTGCACATTTTCATAACAAAAAATTAAACTTATTGTAGATATTTTATGTATAATTTCTTGCGGGGTTGCAAGTGTTGGTGAAAAATGCACAGATTGCGCCTTCTAGCTAGATATACATAAAAAATATACAAATACGCATACAAATGGCATCCAATTAGCGCAAATTGTGTTGAATTTAATTCATCATCGTTTGCGCAACAAAACAGCCATAATAACGCATTGAGACGCACTACGAAGTGTAATTGGTAATTTTCTGTAATAGAGTAAAACTTATAAATAGAAAAGATATGAAATTGCAAGATAAAAACTCATTGAAGCTTTGTTACCATAAACAAAAATACAAAGAATTGGGAAGGAAAAAATAGTAGTTATAATATGGGAATAAAAAAGTCAAAGGCTTCCTGCAGCTCATCCAAAATCAAGCCCTTTTACATAATCACACAATAATTTTCAGTGCTTAAATCATTCTATATTGGATTTGCTTTTTTAAAAAAAACCACAAAAAAAACTAGCGCAAGATTTTTTTTCAAAATGCCAAAGTATCTATAGAGAGAAAGATTGAACCAATAGATCAGAATACCGGGGTAGAAAGTATTTTTGTCTACGGCATATTAAGTTTAACCTAATAGACGTTTTCTAGTGGCTTTATAGTGCACTTATGTTTTTTTGTGGCCTTACAACCCATTTGCATGATTGTAAATACATTTTACGGGTTTTTTGTTACGTTGTTTATGTTCAACTAGCAAAATTTGTATAACCTAACATATTTTTTTATGCATGAGAAACCGGCTCTTATAATACGTAAATGAAGTGTGTTTCGATTTAGTTACATAACTTTATTTATATAGCATTTATAGAGAAGTTTTTTATATAAAAAAATTCAAATAAAAAAAACATATAATTTTAATACAGCCTAGTTTTAAGAGTTTTTTACTTCGCACTTGTGCCAGTTTGCTTATTTAAAACAACAAATATAAACCCAACAATATTAAGGGCTTGCAAACCGATATCAGGTAAAAAAAAATTATTACTTAAGACATAATGTATTTGTAAAAAATATTAAATACTGTCTAGCGTAAATTTTACAATATAATTGATACAAACTTAGAATATAAAATATCATGAATATGTTTTTGTTTTTTTTTTGCAAAATTAAATAAAGTAAAAAGCGGCGAGTAAATGCTATATACGTAGCCACATACAATATATTTATATATTTAGATATTTGAAAGTTAGCTTTAACAGTAGAAAAAATAATGTCAGTGTCATTTTATGCAATAAAAAAAAATATTACATTCTTTTAACAGATCTTAAATATTTTGAAGTGTGATATTGTTGTTTCTTTATACTTTACTGTTTTTAGTGGCAACTGGTTTGGCATAATGCGTTTGCTAGCGGTTCTGAATAGATTTTAATGCCTTTTGTTACACTTAATTTATGAAAACAAAAAATTAATCTTATTTAATGCTTGTGCACTTACGATATAATTACTATTTTAATATGCCATAATAACGTAAAAACAGATAATTCACCTTTATATTGGCACAAAATGGTACTTCTAACGGTTTTTCTGAAAACTTCTGTAAAAATAATATTTTTTAGAGATAAAAGCGTTGTACTAGATCTTAAATTACGACATAATTACTAGCTATAAAATGGGTATTACAATGGCAACTGCTGTTATTTATGCTAGTAAAAACGACCGCGGTGATACTGTAGTCAATTTTTTGTTTTTTTATGTGTTTGAAACTATGCAGTTTTTTGTATGTGTTTTTTTATTTTAAAACAAATAAAATTTATTGCTTCAAAAACAAAAATAAAAGCTTCACTTTATTTTTAATCACTATACGAAGTCACTTTGAACATAGTATTTAAGAGGCATATTAGTTTTAATTTTATGTTTTCTGGCGTATATGTAACAACAAGAAATCAGTATATTATACTATATTTATTTGTATTAAATGCATTTCACTTTTTATTTTTACGAGGCTCTGTCTTTATTAGAGTTTTTATATTCCTTAAAAAACATTACAATAAAATTTTGTACCATAGGGTATAAAATTTGCCCAAGACAAGGTTTGTTTTAAAAAAATATTTTACTAACCTATAAAATTTTGTAAGCAAATTACAGCTTTTAGTGATGCAAACGTTCTTTCTACACAATAATTAGTTGTAAAAATAAAAAATTTACCGTAAAAGCTATCTTAAAGACAGCATAGTGTAAGCTTAACTGTTTGCATACATGGCTGTAGTTTTTTTAGTAATAATAGGGTAAATTTACATGTACAATATTGGGCACCTCTTGCGAATACGACAAGAAAGAATAGCAATCTGTAAAAACGCAATTCCAATTTTTTAGCATAATCTTGCATAAATAATACTCGTGCACTATTTTGTGACGGCATTACTTTTAATACATATATAAAATCATTTCTTTTAATTTGCTTTTTTGTATTTGGTTTGGTATCTGTCAAGGTTCCGTCTGTAATTTTATACAAAACAATTTTTTCTTTCATATGAAGACAAATTTTTGTGTTAAAAATAATCACATATTTGGTTGCCCTCGTGATACTAGCATTTTTTAAAACGAAAACAATATAAAAAAAATACTGAATAAAACACTTAAACGCAATGGTGTTTATAATTATATGTGTTAACATAACATTATTTATTCTTTTTTTTTGTGGAATGCGAACGCAATATGAAGTTTATTGTTATATAAAAAGTAATTTTATTGTTGATGACGAAGCCTCTAAAACGCTAAAAAAATTAAATTTATCAATTTTTTAGCACTAAGTCGTGTATTAAAAAAATAAGTTACGTATAAGTCGATTTATAATTTAGCAAATCCTGGTACATTTTTTGTACACTTACAACATCCAATCTTAGAAATATCTTTTTTTTTATGCATTCTATTGTTAAATCACAAATTTTATGTAATATTACAAAACTTTGTTGTGTTTGGTGTCGCGTATTATATTTAATTTTTAATTTAATTCTGTATAGAATCATTGTTCTGAAAACAAAAATATATTTGCGCACTTGTAAAAAATATTAATTTAAAAAGTATTAAACCTTTTCATTTAATGACATAATTTTTTTTTTGCATATGATATAAACAATTCATACCATACGATAAAGACGCGTTTTTTATACTAAAACGTAATAAAATTGATAGTATCTGTAGATCCATCAGTTCAAACATTTACGGGGTGTTTTTATTAATATGCATATATAAAATTTAAATCATTGATTTTTCATAGTAAACTCAAAATGCAAAAATACATTTTTATACAAAAAAAATAATTTACGTGAAAAAAAATAATTTACACAAAAAAAAAATACACAAAAATAATAATAATAACATCAAATTAACTCTTTATAGCATTAATAACAAATATTTCCGTCATTAGTAAAACATCAAAAAGAACTACTTTTTTTGTTTGTACTTTCAAAATTATTTTTTTTTTGTGAATTTATGTAATTTTTTTTTTTTGAAAATGCAAACATTTCAATAATCAGTTTAATACGCAAATATAAACTAGCTGACAAAATAAAATGAATTTTTGTATTTTCACAATTGACGAAAACTAATTTACTTGCATTAAAGAGTAAAGTTTTCTAATTTAAGGGTTTGGACCATGACGAAAAGTTCGTCATTTTCGCAATTGTGTGACAATCTTTTTACAATATGCCTCCAAGAGTTAATTCAAGATACACAAAATATATTTTTATACGCATAAAAAAATTAAACTGTTTGAAACCTATGAAAAAAAAAATATTAAAGATTGACAAAAATTAAGTTACGGTTAATTTACTATAAAAAGTTTTTTTCTAAAAAATAAAAAGTTTGCGGTATTATTTTTACCGTTTTTTTTTAATTTAATATCCCTTATTTCAGCTGTTCTCAAACTATGGTGTACAGGTTCAGGGGTGCGCGACAGATTTTACGGGGTGCGCGCTAAATTTTTAAAAATAAATATTTTAAGAAATATTTATATATAATTATGTTTTCATATCTTTATACAAGTAAAACTGTAATTAAGGAAGTATTATAAATCACAGATTAAGACATTACGGTACGTAAACTCAGCAATATAAACTTTTTTTGTGGATTTTAAACAAGAAAAAAACAATATTATTGTTAAAAGGTTTTTTCTTTACATACAGGCAATGCAGTTTTATCGCGCAAACCGATTTTCTCATATAATAAAATCAAGAATACACTTCGAGCCATAATATATCGTAAAAGACAATTTTTTATTTTGCAACAAGCTGTATAATCTTTATTGATGTAACTTAAAAACTATGCCCTATGCGCTTTGATTTTATTTTAAACCTCTGTAAAATATAATTCATGACAATTTAAGGGGGCAAGTTTTTTACCTCGTCCGATATACCATTTTACTGTTGTAATTTCGTTTATTACATTCACAATTTTTAGAAGTGCATTGTTTGACCGTATTTGAATATTACGCTATAATATAAAACATTTTTTAATACTTATTTTGTATTTTCGTTCTTACAAAAACGCAAAAATATTAAGATATATATACATATTGATGTGTTATTGTAGAGTAAAAATAACGTGCACTATAAACTTTAAAAATCTAATATAAC
>JAQFYM010001552.1:0-32201 GCA_034694785.1 Agrenia bidenticulata | reverse complement strand
CAAATTTTTCAATTTTTTCAAATCTTTCATTTTTCATGAAAAATAATAAGAGTTTGGAAATTTCACCAACCCTGGAAGGCGCGTTTGGTGGAATGGTGCTGGCAGCATGCATTTATTTGCAAGGATATTATGCAGAAGGCTGGAGGAGAACTATTCATCTCATCAGTCAGGTTATGGAAACATACATGTTCACTATGTTCGGAAATGCTGGAGGAAAGAGAAATGACGTGATTTCCGTGACTTCGTAGCGAAATGAAGTGACGGAGGAGACGACGGATGAAATTACATGGTAACACATGCCAAAAGCAATTCTCCCCGTCGCAAAATTCCTATTGAATCTTACATCATCTCAGCGGTCGTTGCTGGAAAAGGCTTATTATTTGCTCCTGGTATATAGATCCGAAAATTGAATCACACGGAATATCCATTCCGTGCTAGAAGCTAGAATCAAATTGATAGATGGAACATGGATAGATGAACAGTGTGCGAGGTATGGTGGACAAATTTTACTTGTTTTATTTACTTGGGTATAGCCCATTTCACTTTGAATTTCAAAATATTCCCCATCTTACATTTTGGTTAGATGTACTTCCCACATTTATTTTTATGTGTTTTCATTATAAATGAAACCCAAACATTCCGTCGATAGGGTAATAAATTCTTGCAAGACTTCAATTCAGTTTCGCTGGTAAAAATAAGTCTGCCACCAAACTTGTCACATTGAGTTCAGGCCCGGGCACAGGATTGATCTCTAATTTTCAAGTTCCCTACAGCTTTAATTTATTCAGTGTTTTTAGTTGATATATCCCCTCCCCCCTCCAGACGAGATGCCTAGGCTTAATTTATGTTTCCCTTATACAAGGAATGAGAACTATCGGTTTTGCTGAATGGCAAGATTTATAATTCGGGAATTTAAGAAATAGGCAGATTGTTGACTTACACTTGACTTTAAAAAATGACTGGAGGGATAATTAGGTTTCAGGATTTGATTAATTGAATCCCTCTGCCCGACGCAAGGGAGCTGTAGTATCTGATTGTATACATTAATTAAGGAGAACTGGTAACATGGGAGAGGAGAGTACAAGGGATGAATTATTTGACACAAGAAATCCAATTATGTTCATAACGGCACTCGGTTTGCATACTTCATGCCACTACGGTCTGTCCCAGCCCAATGGAACAATCTCAAGGCTCCACAGCCTGCTAATAATACAAATGTATTTTATACAGCTCAATATATTCTTCCTCTGCCATTCAGTGTACAAGAAGAGAGGGACGCTGTTTTTCATAAATGAAGCTAATTGACTTATTCATTTATTCAACATTTCTCTATACGTCCAAACGAATGTGTAGTTTCTAAATTAGGCCATAGAGGAGAAAGCTGCTTTCTTTTCTCTTCCAGATAAGGGTAGACTGGTGTAGCAGCTCATTTGTCAATTTCCTGGGAGTTTTTTACATCCCTATTTAGAGTTGCCCATTTAATTTTTTTGACTTGTAAGTTTCCCCTCAGAAAAAGATTCCTTCAGTTTTTATTGAAATATTGAAGGAGTCTTGATTATTTACTTTGTGTTCTCCTATCCAAAAGAAGACAAAAAAACAAAGTCAATGAAGGAGTTAGTTTCTAAGCCAGGATGGGAGTTGTGTGTTAGTAGCAGAGGAATAGGATGAGGACTAAGATATGATATGAATTACAGATGTGAATTCACTCGCCTCGAGTCTGACTGCTCCTCAGCTGGCTGAATTAGTCCTGCCTTGTTTGTCATCTCATGTCGGAGTTTCGTGTCATGTGTGATTTAGTTTGCTAGACATGTTCAAGTATTTTCTCAGCTACTTTACTTTCTCTCCTTCTGTCATAGTTTTAGATTAGAGGATTCTAGATTGGAGGGAAACTTGTGATATGACCTCAGTTTGGTTTGCCATTTCCTTTAGCTGTCCCTTGTGCTCACGGCATCTGGCTTGATTAGTGTTGTGGGCTGGGCGGTGTGATGACAAGATGTGATTCTTCTCCCACAGCTCTATGGATATTTTCTATACTCTTTCTTCTAGATTGGTGGTCTTTATTAGTATATTGGTGGCTCGTGATGACCAACACACTCCCTGTGCATTACTCGGACTGTCTAGAATTAAGCCACACGGGTAATAATGAAGTCAATAGTGTGGGTATTGTGATACGAATGCTATTGAGACAACGTCGTGACCAAAGGCAAGGCCATGCTGTATATATACATGTAAGTTTGAGAGAACTAAGTCGTTGAGAAATTACTTTCTCTTAGTTACAAGTTACAACAAGGGGAAAGAAATAAGGAGAATTCCATGAGAGTAGTTCTGAGAGGCATGGCAGTAGGGGGTTGTTGAAATGTTGGCTTGGGATGCTCCTCATGATCAAGTTATCTATCTCCTGGGCCGTTATAATTAACGCTTCCACCCGACTTGATGAAAACTGTCATTCTTCTTTATATCTTTTATAAGTTTTCCCGTTTCTTGCTCCAACTTGGAGGATTGAAGGTTTTTCCTCCTTCTTCAACCTTCATCTTGTGTCTCATACAATTAGACAAATACTCGTCCTACAAGAGGCATCTGCCAGTGTCTTATCGTATAATTTGTGTTTGTCCTCTGATGTATGTGGGAGAAGTAAGGGGAGGTAAGTACCTTGGCTATGGAGACGAGAGTAGGAAGATCTCCCCGTTTGGCAGTTGTTGATTCCTGCTTACCATTACTTTTTAGATTATATGGTCTGCTATGTTTGCACACAAATGTAGTTAAGATGAGGGTATTGTCAATCTCATTTGCTTTTGAGATCCTTCAATCCTCTCGTCATCATCTTCTTTATCTTAAGTCATGATCATCATCATGGTCTTCTTATTTTTCATTAAAAAGTTTTAAGCCCTCTTGATATCCCGTACCATTGCCACTACCCACCCTTCATTTCATCTTCCTTCCTCTTCTTTGATTACTTGTTGTATGTCTTTAATTAAGAGAGCCTTGGATTCATGAGATGCTTGAGTGACAGAGCGAAAGAAGAGAAATTTTGAAAGGAGTAGCTGAGGAATCCTAATGATCATCATAGTTAGCTTAGACAGACCAAAACTATATGTATAACAGGGTTTTGATTTTGTCTCCTAAGAGACAAGAAGACGACACTGGCACTTGAGGGACCAGAACCAGAATATCGTTGGTGGCTCTATTTTGTCCTTTTAATTCGAGAAACATCCTCGCATTGTCTTACAATTAGGAAGGGCTTAGCTCCTTGGCTTGTTTAACCATAACCAGAAAGCAACCCGCTAGTCCAATTTGTCTAGCGAACAGCGATTACGCAATTATACTGAACTAAAAGTATTTTTTAATGGAAATCCTACATGTATACTTTCACAAGACCTTCATCTCTCCTTACTCTTAATTTTGAAAGAATAATAATAGCGGATTAGAAAGGCTTAACCGAAATACTAAAGTCGTATACCAGATGTATGCTATATCGAAAAAGGTGGATTATCTTTACCATTGACCTCGGCTAGTACAAACGTGTCCAACAAAGAGCATTCCTGCTTACAACTTTGCAAGCTCTATTCTTTAAAAGGGGTCAAATCCACTCTAAAGTCGTAACTCCAGAGCAGAGTAGCAGTTTCGTATTATTTGCAACTTTAGATTTTTTGCATCCATCTGTGCTACACACAGACATGATAAATACACGAGGAAGCTTGTAGACAACACTGTACTGATTTCTGATTCTGTGACATGTGGTGCCATGTTAAAAAGTTTTACGACTGATCATAAAATGTTCTCATTTTTCAGCCAACTCAGCCAACAAGACGAGTAGTACAGGGTGAAAGCAGAGTTTTCTCACTACCAAATTCTTTTTTATTCTATACTTTCCAAGAGCTGCATCTTCGAACGCCATGTACTCCTCCTAAGATTCATTGTTGTTTCCAAGATAAAGTGCGAACTTGGCTTTTCCTACTGCTGCAACTGAAACCCAAATTCCTATCTTACTACAACCAACTATGTTCTATTTTCTCTGTATGAGACAAGGACAAAAGCCCCCTAGAAAAAACGGTCACTTCTACTGTGTGTCAATGTTTACCGTTCACTGTGTTTCTCTGAGTTTACTCAAGTGTCTCTCTCAATTCTACAATACTGTCTAATAATAAGAAAGATTGAACTCCATTCTTCTATAGCTTGTTGTGTACATGATATAATCCCCCGACACATGGAACCTAGTATACATTGTGTGAATAAAGCACGTGTTTGTGTATCTGTATTGTGTATGTAAGAGTACACATTTTCTCTTTGAGCTTTGAAGAATATCAGTTGCGAGCCGAAGAATAATTGAGCAAATTGAACTCGTAGTGACTGTTCTTGTGAAAGAACTAGAGAGGACAATAGCGCCTTACATTAGCCATTAGATCGTACAAAATGGAGAAAAAAGTCACGATTTTTCTTTAAGGGCAAAAGCATATGAGGATTCGTTTGCGTAAGTTGAAAAGCTGTACAAATTCTATATCTAAGTTGGATCAATCGGCCAGGTTGGTGACCTTGTGGAATAAGCTAAGGATGTAAAATAGAGACCAGTTTGAAGAACGAAGATGGGGAAGTTAAGTACAAGAAAAAATCCTGAGTGCAATAAAGACCATTGAAATTAAATATCCTGTCAAAATATTTTATTAGCCTGGGTTAGGCACGCAAGGTCAATCCGTGATCCTAATGCCAATGCCAACTATTCTCATTTTCTTTTGTTTTAATCATAAAAGTTTTATGTCCAGAAGGACCAGGGGAGGCTGAAGCTACTCTGAAATAATTATGCTGCTAACGTAGTAGTCGTATGTAGTAGGAAATTAACTGTTAAGTCTTTAACAAGAAGGCTCGTCATGTTTAGTACTGAAAAGTTTTTCTTTGATTTTTAAGCGTCTCCTTTGGGATGGATAGAACTGTCAGAGCCACCAATTTGTTCTCAACGTTTTATTTCATGGCCCAGGTTTTTATTGTTATACAATATTTTTGAAATAGATGGACAGATTGATAAATTCTTTGTACAGTGAAGTTATTTATGCAAGTGGTTCATGTTCCAACCACAAGCTAATTACTTATTCAAAGATTTTGAAAACCAGCATTCGGCTCATAGCCGGATAACCTCAAAATCTCCAGTCGTATTTAGAAGTAGGCCAATTCTTAAATATTTCAACACTTTCAGTCCTCTAAAACGTTAATCTTATTGCCTGCTGCTGTATTCTAAATCTGAAGGGAGCTTGTTGTACCTCTTTACATAATTAGTGCAATTGCATATTACATTGTAAACTAGGAGAGTGAATCAATGCTTAATTTAAAATGTAAGTCTTAGACAGAGTGTAACCAACCTTTAAAGTAATCTTAAGCCACAAAATTTGATTCATTTTCAGCTTGGGATACTTATCATCATATAGAGTATCGCATTGTTTTCCCATTTCCCCAGCTGACATTATTGAATCGTTGTATGAAAGTGGAGATTCGAGTAGTAAATAAACAAAAGGGAGAAAAATACTCGAGAGACAAAGTAAAACCAAACTAACTGTGTGACATTACACCCGTTTATTCCATGTAAAGGGCTAAAACTTTCTCTGTTAACCAAGAATAATCCACGAAGCCCAGGGAAAGTTTCTCATCCTTTTAGTCGACTATAAGTCGAGTAACACAAGACGAGTAACTTTGCTTTGTAGTCAATTTTTTCCCTTCGACGCTCCGGCTGGCTACAAGTTTTTCTCGACTTGCCAGTGTTTTCTCAGACCGAAATCCTCAAGTCTCCCTGCATTCTTATTGCATTCCCCTCACCAACATTACCACCACCACCGCCACTACAATCTACAAACATTTCAAACAGCCAGAAGAACTCTCTACACAATTCTACATTCTACCTTATGGTTTACAAGATGAAAGTTGAAGGAAGAGGGAATGACTTTAGGAGCAGCGGAGATCACGAGCCAAAAACTAATCTTAAGTACCTAAAGACTAAAAGTATTTTACTAGGAAACTCGAAATGGAATCTTCTCTTGTTGTTCAAAATACCTCGTCAAGTCACAAGTCTCCGAGGCTCATGAGGGACGGGAGGGATGTGAGAAATTGCAAGTGAGAGTGCTTGATGATGCGATGTGCTCGCATCATTATGATGACATTCTTATACTCGGAGTCGGGTCCGTTCCCGTTATGTGTTTATCTGGTAGTATGGACTGGAAATACCCGATTCCTCATTTTTCTTCCTCATCTCGGTCAACAAATCGCTTCTTTTGCCCTAAGACAGGTTTGGGTGCATAGAGGGATTAAATGATTTTCCGCCTCCCTTCCACGCCTTTAGCTATGGGTATTGCACTTATGATATCTTAAATGATGATGAAAATACAAGGAAACAGCTTCTTCTTAGGGTAGAGTCATCAGATGGATTCCCGACACCGTTTTTGTGAAAGTTGAGTCTCAAAATTGTCTCTGGTTTAGGGTAGAGGAAAGAATGTACATTTCCTTTGCAGTAAGACTCTTAGGGAAGACATAATTTGATTGCAGTTTTAGAAAGCTGATATTTTCATTGTAACTATTTGGGCTCTAAAGGTTTATTCATTGGTATTGAAGAAAAAGTCTGATTGCGAGATGCAGTCTTCTGAGACCATAGCTTATAGCAAGCTTGTTAGAAGGGCATATGAGTTTTGAATTTATTTAGTTTGATGCATCAATTCCTGCCTTAAACCTACAGTTAATAAGCTTTTTCTCCAACACTGTAAAAAATAGGAAACAAAGATTTGAGGAATTCCAATGAGATTTGGAAAAAACTGATGGCATTTTATGGCACGTATACACAATATACTTGTTGAAGGCTCCAACTTGAAAATATGAGGTTGTGTTAAAAAAAGTCTTTCATACCACGTCTGCCTGTCGAAGAGACTCTCAGTGTGATTTTAACAACATAATGTACCTGCCCAATGATAGTGATATATTACCGACCTGTTAAGCTGTTATACACATAATAGAGTAGTACGTATTGCTTTGACTTTGACTAGTTTCTCAGGCCTTTCTCGTAGCATCCTACCCGAACGTCTTCTCCTCCTAGGGACACCCTTGAGGATTTCTTCGGCGTCGTCTTTACCCCAGCATCGGCACGAATTCAAGACGAGATGAGAGGAAACCCAAGACTCATTTCAGCCATGGGTAATTGGGCAATTTTTCATCCTCTGACTGACCGCTGTGGAAAATAAGACATCATCATATTTTTTTATACCCTCTGAAGAATACACCAAGCTCGACATGAAATAGCGCCTCGAGTCTCTCTCGCTGGATTCCCGATTCATAGCATAATAATTTTTGTAGGCTTGTATTTGATACAAACAGTTTAAGTTGACTCCCTCACGATTTCCGTTCATGGAGGAGAGAGCTATTTAATTTTATAGCAATGGGATGAGCATCCAAGGTATTTTTCGCTGTACCGAATTATAATATGTTGCTGGACGTTTTTCTGGATTCTCCTTTTTTAGTGGATCATCATGTCATGATAGAATATTCAATTCGTGATCTTGAGCCAGACTGCGGGTTTTACCTTTTGAAAATATAAATGTTAGATCTGTAATGATTTGTTCATCTCGATGCTGTTTGGATTTCCACTGTGTAGGTTGGTACTGATGGCCGATGATATTATGAGCTGTCTAGGAGGATACATACTGTGTGAGTGTGTCTGTGTGTAATATGTACATAATATATAAACACAATCCAGTACAAACAGCAGATATAAAAAAGAGTGACTTCATGAAGCCAATATCCCAGCAGCAGCAGAGCCATCAAAGTTATTATCATCAACAAAATATAACCGCTTCGGCACGCTCTCTGCTTGACTTGTCTACTAATGATTCATCTGGGCACAGTTCTTTGTGGCTGGGTAATTGTGTTTGGTTTCTTGTCCTGTCGTCTAGATTACAATACAAAGTAGAAAACAAAACCTTTGATGTACATATGCTCAGCAGCAGTTGATGTTGTATTTTTACGAATTTAAAGACACGGCTTAATATAATGGAAGGCTGGATACAATAATTGAGACTAACTCTACGCATCCCCGCGTCGTTTCGATCTTCAAGCCAGAAAAGTCTCAATTTAGTTCACAGTGCGATGACTGCCTTGAGATTCTTTTAGCTTTCAGTCTTCAGATGAATTGAACTCGTAATAATGACCAGAGCATGTCCGGAGAGGAAACGTGATGGAGATTACATCGATTCGATCTGCATTGTGATACACCATGAGTTATACAGTTGAATGCATGATATCATGCATGCTAATAAGTGTGCAGTTCAAGTCCAGCTTTTACTTTATTAGATCTTGATTCTAAATCTAAAGCTGCTACTTGTAAAATTGTCGACTACTCCAACTACTGCACTGCTCTCAAGAAATTGAACCGTGAACTTTAAATCTAATCATCATGATTTCATGACTAGGAAATCTGCGGGAGTACGTGTACGTACTAAATGGTAAGCCTAGAGAAATGTATAAGAAGAGTAAGAAAAAAAGCAAGAGGATTTGAAATCTTATTTAATACTGACGTATCCGTGGTAGAATTGTAAATATAGGAGCTCAGCGTGATCCGCAATTTAATATGAGCTGATAATATTATGTATTTCTATTGTATTCTATAATGTTATTCTGGAAGCTCGGGCAGTTTCTTTTGCCAGGACTAATGCGTTTTATATTATTTCGGTGTACCGACTTCTGACTGGATTCGACCCATGCTGATTACCAAATACTAAGCATTTTGAGTATGGAGAGTGCGTTCTGCTTCTTTTCTTATATTTTTTGGATAGTTTGGGCTATAGGAGACCTACATTTTTTAGTCCTGGATCTGCAAAGAGAAAAAAGTTTTAGAGAACTACGGCAAAAGAATGAGGGAGAAAAGCAATCGGTTTCCATTCCTTTGGGTTTTCCTCAAAACCAGAGTATGCTTTTCGAATAGGGAACGTAAATACGGTTCGGTCCTCCACAACTCAGCATTGGCTAAGGTCTTATAGGCTCTTCGTTCACGTTGTCCTCGTAACTCACACAAGGCACCTCATTTCCCATATTTCATCCTAAAACTCTTACTGACTTTGTGACTCTAAAAATCTGTTTCCTTACTCCACGTTTCTCTTATCTCAAGAATCGCTATTTACTTTTCACAGGCCCAGGGTAACTCAGCTTCCATAGAACTTGTCGTCAGCGTGACTTTGTGCAAGGCATGCAATGCTGTATCACCACTTTCAACATCACAAGAAGAACAGTAGTTGACCTTGCTACATATATTCCCTTCCGTTTCGTCTCTGTGTCAGTACAGCCACACATCTATCTTACAAGTTCTGTCTTCACTTTCACTCTACGTGAAGAAAGTTTAGACTTGAGGATCATTGATTATAGGAAAGTGGGGCGAGTTGGTAGGGCAGAGATTGCAGCTTTTCCATCTCTACATATGTTCCTCGGAGAAACTATTTATGTATTGAAGTTGCATTGAGAAGTTTAGATAATATTGCTTTTGGATTTAGTCAAGTCTACAGCAGGAGCCAATTTAGGTCTTTATAAAACTTTCCCTCCTTCTCCATTTCATGAGATGGAGAATTTCAAAGCAAAGCAGGTTTGAAGTTTGAACTTCAAAGACACCGTGTGTGGGAAACAATTTTAGTCTCGGGTAAAGGAAAAGTAAATATTTTACACAAGAAACCAAAATAGATTATCAAGGTGGGTAATACTGTATTTGAATTATTCTTTCAAGATATTTCAACAAGAGGGAACATGAATATGAATTCCCTGGTTCTAGTTCGAAGTTGGAATGAAAAGTGATGATGAGAAAGGCCTTAGATTAGAAATGGAGAGTGGCAGGAGGTGAAAATGTTCAGATATAAATTTAGTTTAGCTATTATTTTCTATGGAGGAGGGTGAAAGAGGGGAGAAACTAGCTTGGAATGGAGATGGAATTTGAAATTTTATGGAAACGTAAATGATGGGATTGTGATTGGGACGGGAGGAGAGAAATAAGCGGAATACATTCATGAAACCAAGTCGGCATCGTATATCTGTATATATCTTTAGGACAGATGTAGTTTTGTGAGCACTTTTTTTACGCTTGGAACAAAATGCCATGAAATAACATAAAAGGGAGGGAAAACCTTTTGACCGTTAAGGGTGAATTGGAAATTTCTTATTATTTCTGACAGTCCGACTCAGAAATTCAATGACTTTGCGGAGAGAAATGAGTAAAACATTCTTTATTGCACTCCCATGCTATACTACGATAAAGAATTCAGCTCTCTGAGCCTTAGTGTAATGGGAAAGCTTCTATAATAGTAATAGCGTTGTAGGAGGATTCCTGACTTTATGGTATATCATTATGATGACTCGGTGGTAACGTTGACTCTGTCAAAATTAATCCTTGTTTGGAAAATGGACTTGTGCCCAAGTTCAGGTCCATGTCGCCTGGAGAGTGAATGGGAATTATTATTGAATTTTTACCCGAACGGATTAATCCATTGTTGCTTTTTATTGCTGAGGTGATTATTGTCAGACAAAGAAAGGGCAGGATAAATAATTGCTTGGCTTTGTACCGCTTTATTTACTACACAGTTTTCCCAGGCCAAGCCCTGCCCTCCTGTAGGTGATGAAGTGTCCCATTTTTTATGCCCCCAGAAAGAGGAATTTTTCTAAAGACCCGAGGAAAGTGTAGAAAATCTTGCAAGTACGCGTGCCAATGCAAACGCCAATATCACTAACCGTTAAAGTCACGGTGACTAAATAATGTGTGCTGAACTGAAGCTGAAAATTGTTGAGTGTTAGTTCTGCGACATTAATCCTTTTATGGCTATACGGGCTTCTTTCAGAATACTTTTTCTGCCTCTCGAATAGTGCATCGGGTCGGTTCATATGGTGTGTGGTCTAAAGTACAAGAAGACGCATAATATTATTTCCGGATTTCTAAGACTTTCTTCGCCACTGCAAACCCCTCCTGACTCTTTATTTTTTTTGCTTAAAGCACATTTCACATTGATTTTATTTCCCTAAAAGCTGTGATCGCAAATAGCATGGGAATAGGTTGAGAGTTGAAAAGAATAATAACAATTGAGACTAAAATTTTCATCAATGATGATATCGTTCAATGACCGAGGGAAAGATATTGCTAAAGGAAATTGTAATCACTTACTTGACACCGTAACGGAAGAATCAACCTTTCCTGAAGAGGCATGTCCTGTCTAGTTCATGCGTCTGACTTCTATGCTTTACTGGCTATACTTTTGTATTTTTACTGTCGAATCAAATTGTAAATTTATGGGGAAAGGGTTTGACAAAGATTTTTAGAATCCGTATCTTCAGTTGCATCAATTGGATGAATAAAAAACTATTTTTAGTTTCATATAATAGCAATGAAACAATAGTAATTTATACATTTTGTCTATCGTCCTTTGTAACTCAATCTGTGGAACTATATTTCTTCTCTCTTAAGTTACAAACAAGAATGCTAAGGTAGTAATGAGAAATACAACTCGAGCTCTTACTCGAGCTCCTAGATAAGAAAAAGTAGACAAATTGCAATGCTTTATAAACCCAAAACGAGGAATGATGAGACAGAGTCGAGTCAGTTACTAACCAGTAGTAGGAGAAATACCATCATCACAAGTTTGATGGGACATATCTCGGAGCTATTTCACGTCCACATTTAACATTATCAATATTATCATGCGTTGTCGTGCATATAAATACGCATATTTAAATTCCAAATGTTTGCATTTTCGTGTCGAAAAGGACATAATCATAACATAATACTTCGCTTGGTCTCTTAGCACGACATAATAATATACTTCCTCCCTATCTCCTCTGTTGCGTACAGAGTGTAAGGATGCTTAACGTTTGTGTAACTCAAATTTCACATCACATTAACTCAACTCTAGCTCAGCGTGTGTGTTTAGTTTTAAAACCGGTGGTAGAGCTTCCCTCGCCTCTTCTCCAGCTCTTATTATAGCCAAGGAAAATATCTTAGCGTACCGAGAAAATACATGGGGAAATGCAAGTGCCAAGCTCCAAACATATGACTAGACTGTGCAAGTGTAAGAGACTTGAAAAATATATGAGAATATTAGTACGGCTTAGGAGGACCAAGGGCGCCTAAGAACTTGGTGAAAGATGCATGGAAATTAAAGGAAAAATAAATTGGTGGCCAAGAAAGTGCGGAAAGAGAGGGGGAAAGGCGTAGGTAATTAATGTCATGAAGTAAAAACTATCTGTCTGGCTTAAGAATTTACTATTTCAGCTTCCTTCATTTCCCTACATGACGAGGGTTGTATTTTAAACTCACGTGTACAGTACAAGAGTGTACAAACACTATACGCACTATATAACGCACTGTGTAGGCATCAAATAGTATTACAGACGTATTACATCTATCCATGGGGTTGGGAAATATTGAGGAGCCGTAAAAAACACCACCGGAGAATAATTTTAAGCTTTCACCGGAACTGAAAAATTATTATTTCTAGGAGCAAGTCTTATGCCTGGAGCTATAGCTTACAAAGATTATAATGTTTTTGTAAAAATATGGTTTTGAATCTAGTCAAGTGACATGTGGGAAAGTAGTTCTTTATAATATGTAAACAAAGGGTTTCGTAGTTTAAGGTTCTATATTGACTTCATCAAGTTTATAATTCCGATTCTCTGAAATGTCGAGATTGAATTCATCGATGTGGTTTACTGTGTACACCAATTTTAAAGGACTTTAATCAAAGGTTCTCCGTGTTGGCATTGCTCCGGGAGTAAAAAGCAGCGACCATGACTGTGTAGATTTCATTACGTCTTTATTGCACACACGAGGTCACGGTACTGCAGAGTGGCCAGTGAAATACGGAAAAGCGATGAGGCAGGATGGGCACTGCAATAAAATAAGAATGATGAGGAGGTACAAGAGCCCCTGGAGGAAGTACGGCTAAGGATTAACTTTCATTATTGACCAAGTTTGAAAAAATGTGAATTAGATTCGGAAGAGAGTAAATTGAAGAAGGTAATTTTGAAGGGAGACGGAAAGCAAACTTAAAAAAGGGCCTCGTTTGTTTGTAGAGTTAAGAGAATTGGCCGAGAGTACAGAGAACTGTTGTTGGGTAGGTGAAGGATATCAATGACGATGTCGATATCAGCATCATGACCAAGTTGGATTTTAGTCTTATTGTCACATCAAACAGAGCCAACTATGAAATGCCAAGTGGGTTTCGTACCTCACCATTGCTTGCGGCAGTGGAAATGAGGTCTGCACAAAAACGGCCTTTTGATTTCCGGCATGCTAGGTACGCAATCATCCAAGGAGAAAAATTCAATTTCGGGTGAAACATTTGTAGTTCCTGTGGATTTGAATCAGTGTTTCTTGAGATTCGTAAACTAGGATTCTAATATTTTAGGTAATGTTGTATGTGACTGGAATTAGTTTGGGAGCTTATGCATTTAAAGTTCGTACAAAATGTCAATTTGAAATTACTTCAAGGATGAACTTCTTGAGATGACTTTCAAGGAACCTAGTGCAGAGATTGGTGTGATTTGTTTTTAAAACTTTGATCAATTCATTTTGAACGTTTCGTGTCAAAGGTTACAAGTCGAAGTTTTCTCCAGTAGCTCTAATATACTTTGCTGATGAATTTTTGAAACATCCCTAATCTATTGCTGTGTAGAGCGAAAAAGCTGTATTTTTTCCATGAAAAACAAATTAAATTAGTTGAAGACAGGAATTATTATTTAAATACTTATTAGAATAAGAATTATTTTATGCTTTGATGTTTTTTTATTCGGTTGGGACCAACGGTTGCAGCATATTTCATCTTTTGGTCTGTTCTAAGATAATTTCCAGTTGTAGATACTTTTAACAGAATATATATCATCGTAAGATTTGTTTAGAGAAAGCATACGCCGTAAGGTATAAATGAATGAGGGCTGTTAGCTCTGTGGGAAATATCCCAGCATGGGGTGAGTAGTAGGGCTCTCTTGAATTTCATGATTACTTCTCAATTGCCTTCTCTAGCAGGTTTAGACAAATTAAAGGAAACTGTTATAATAATAGTAGACAGACTCATACCTATAATGGTGAACCCATCAAATTTTCGAATTTCTTACTATTTTTGATTGTTGAGAAATTGTGTATGAAAGGTTAGTAGTGGAGATGTCTTATTTTGTGTTTCACACCCTCAAATTCCGTTTAAGCCTACTCCCTATTATTTTTTTTGTGCGTTTCCCATCTGATGGTTAGAACCCTTACAGCATTAACTTGTCTGATTAAACTCCTCTCGAGCTCTCTTTGAAATTCTTAAGAAGTTTGTGTCTCCCTAGTCCCTATCCTTGGAATATCTAGACATTAGTTGCCCAAGGGTTTAACTTGTACTTGAAGCTTCAGTTACTGTACATTGAACCTATGCATCTGTGTCAGGTTTAAAGTCGATTTTGATGTAAAACTTCATGAGCTTATACTCTCAGCTGTAGTCTGAGCTATAGTTAATACTCGCCTGCATTAGTTGGAGTTGTTAGAATAAAAAGGATTCTCAAGCTTATTGTTCCCCCGACTCGAGACTTAAAAACCGTATGCATTACCAGGTTACCTTACTTCACATTTCCCATGACATTGAGAACGATTATGTAGCCGTCTAAATAAATAAATGTAAACCTAATGTCCATGGAGTCATTTGGTAAATCCTGAGGGGTGTAATTTCAGAGAGACTATTCCTATTTTATTTTACGACCTCACTTTCCATTTCTTCCTGGCCAGAAAGGAAAATATAGCTAATAGTTTGAATCAACAAGCCTCAAAAACTAAAGCCTGCGTGATTAGTATTTTTAGTTTTCTGAAGTCAGATAAATTGAGAGTGGAGAGTTCTTACTTGTCTTTTAAACTATGATCGGATGAAATAAACTATTAAAAAACGATTGTTTTAAAAACCAACGATTGAAATTTAAAAAATCTTAATATAGTTATGATCATTTAAAAATTAATAATCTGATTTTTTCTGGATTTCCCTTAAATGCTTTCTGTCTGCCCGATTTTCAATCCACAAGAACTTCCGGCGTTCAGTTTAGGTATCAAGGTAATTTTTTATTCCAATCCAAAGGCTCGGGTTAAAACTGGTAAGAAGTCAAAACTCCGGTAATGTCAAACGTCTGGTTTTATTAATCAACTGGTTGCGATTTCCATTCAAGTAGACGGAGACGATCCTTTGAAATGTTTAATCAAACTCTCGACCAGGAAATTAGCATGATAGTTAAAAGTACTTAAAAGTTCAGAGTCCGGCTTTCACGACGTGAGTGACTGGTTTGAATTAGGATAATTTAATGACCGCACTTTAATTTAATGAGACGCTTGTAAGGGAATCTTTATGTCTATTTATGTACCATTAAAGGTTATTGAACATCCAGCTGTCTCTTTTGATGGGGCTGGTTTCAGAACTTTGTATTCCTTATCAAATAACAAGATTGTTCACATTTAGTCACTTACAATTTAACCTCAACCATTTCTTGGCTTAACCGTGTTGCGGTAATAGTTTCAGCAGTTGACGTCCTACAGTAGATGCATGCATGTGATAATTAACAGTTTATCGTCAGCATTATTCTTCATTAGTATATAATTTTCCTAGTGTAAATAGATCCTATTTTTTATACTATGTGTGACTTCGGGTTGTTTACACAAATGTCATAAAGACTATTTTGGATGAACGTTTAGTGCTTATACCGTATTTAAGTAATAAATGTCCTTCATGAATTGATTACCTCGTGTAAATTAGATATCTAGAGAGAGCTTTAAATATACAAAGCCAAGACTGATTTATTATTCACACTTTGTTTTTTAGTTAGGCAACACGCTTATCGAGTCACTACAGATAGTCTCGAAAATATCTTTGAAGATTGATTTTTTTCTAGACAAATCTATTTCTCCTCAACTGTTACAGCTCTTCATATAACTGGATAGCCGAAATGAGTTAAACTCTATTTTAATTTGTTGTTTTTGTGATTGGAAAAAATAAGCGCATTACTCAAAATATGCACCTTTTAAGATAAAGATTGGATTTATTCATTCCAAATTTGCAAACAGTAATTACCATTTTCATGCTAGAAAACCGGGAATATACTGCGACTGTGAACCGAAAATGTTACAATTTATAATTATTAAACTGAACAATAACTGTCTCTTTCTACCTATTATAGCTGGAATTGATGTAGCGTAAACTTAATCTCTGTAAGCATTCATGCCGAAACATATAGTTCCTACTACTGCTTTGGAAGAAACGTAAACCGGTTAAGCTTTGCTTCTTTGTAGTTATTATGAGCCAAGATTACCTATTTAGATATTAATGTTGTTAAGACTAGGGCAGAGAAGGGACTAAAACGTGAGTTTGAAAATTCAACCAAACTAAACTCCGTGCTAGTTGAAAGAGAAAAAAAGTACCTGAAGTCCCCAAGAGACTCACTTTGTAAATTGGACACAAATTTAATGAGCACTTCATTATAATCCCGTCGTCTTATTTGAGAACGAGATAGAATTTCTTTAGAAAAGATCTTGAGAAATACCAAAGTAATGTTCTTAGTATTAATCAATATTTTTTTCTATGAGTAGCTTAGATGCCGAGAGCTTAGACTTGATAAGCTAAATATCAAATTTAAATATTTGATTAACAGCAGTCTACAATAAATAAGAGCTTCAAAACTGGATTTGCAAGCCACCTTAATATGAAGTCTTACTTAATCCCTGCACGGATATTGTTTCCGAATAGTTTTTTATGATTTAGTGCTTGCTCGGGCGGTCATTACAATAGCATTCCCTAAGCGAATGCCATGCAATTCGGTTCTTGGCAGGTCATTTAAGTTAGGTGGATTGGGCGGCTTGATTTGGGAATTGCGTCTGTGAAATAGTATTGTCAGCTTGCCAGATTCGATTAACTGACTGCTACCGATTTCCTAACCAGCTTCTTCCAGCACCTTGTACATTGTATAGTATTGAGTTCTTTCCACGATACGTTCTAGGGATATGATTGATATGAATGAAGAAATTCACTTCACTTGACTGGAAGTACAAATTTAGGACAGTATCTGTTTCAGAACATAAACGGCCTCCTCCTAAGATTAAAATTGTTGACCCCTTTGAATTCATATTGATTTTATCTTACAAAAAGTCAAGGTGGATTAAGATGCTGAAATTAGATTAGTTGGAAGGTCATTCAATCGTACGCAGTTCTGCTGGGGAGTTTAGCTGATTTTGTACAAACCTCCGAGTTTTAAAAACAGAAAGTAGACTAAATTACCTAGTACTAGTGCTGTGTGAAGTTGTATTGTTATGAGTATGAATTGTAAATCATAAGTCTCAACAAATTAATATCAGAATCTTTCATGACGACATTTTAATATGATATAAATTTAAATCCACCTCATTTTTAGTATATACCTGTATAACTATCTAAGAATAAATGGGAGTCGTTGTTTTTGTTATGTTTCTTCTAGTGGGAAAGGAAGTCATTTTTCGGCTTGAAAATTATGACATGTCAGATTTTTTTACGACGAAAAGAAAGTTGCAAAAAAATACCATCCTAATTTCAGCCTTAACATCATTACGTAACGAGCATACACGTTTTTATCATAAGTGCATCCATCCCATTCCTGCTGAGTGCTGACAGACGCAAGAGAAATCTTGGACGAAATTCAATACTGGAGGGTTTTTATTGAATTTCATATTCCTACATGTTGAAGTATAAGAAATCATAATAGTTTAAACTAGTGAAAATATGGGTCGGATGTTCTAGGTACTAGAAACTCGTTAGTCTGTATATATGCGTTGTCCCACATTCAATAGGACGCTTTTTAAGCATTATTGAAAGCGACGCAGATTGAAATTCTCAGATTCTCAGTACCTGTTTACATCGATATATGAATCTTTCAAAGTTATTAGTCTAAAAGATGTTTTCAATTACAAGAGGAAATCAACAGGGTAGCTAAATAACTATCCGTATCTACAAGTTTATCGAAGAAGTGGAGGGGAAGGGGGGATAAATCTTTTGAAAAATTCTCCTTTCGAAGAATTTTCTTCATTAAAATTCATGGAATCTAATTAAGTGAGACTGTTTGTTTACTGGGAAAATGTTTAAATTTTAATGAAGTTATAAAAGTTTTCATGAAAATGTTTTCTATATTTTTTACAGATAAATCCTGTCAACCAACCTTGGTCCATTCCCAGTAAAAATCTGCTATAAGAGTTTTAACGAATTCTTGGATTCCATTGGGAACTTCTTTCATACGTTCAGGTACTTCAGGTAACTAAATTCTCTAGTTTACTTGAAATGTTTTCCTCGTGCCTGTTAGATCAGTTGGATGGTAACTCGTTACAGTTCTTCATCACATAAACGAGTTACTCTTTCTGTTGTAGAACCTTTAAATTCGAGTAAAAAAGCTTTTATCGGTTAAGACGATTTGGCAATTGCTGTAAATGTTACAAGCGTAATTTTTAGCATAACGTACACCTCCATACTCTTCAAGTACAGGTTGGATTATGCATTGTATGCGGTTTGAGAAAGTTCAACAGGCCCCAAGAGTGCGTAACATAAAAGTGAGCAGAATGGTCCGAAGGGCTTGTAAAGAAACTAGAATTCAAGTTTTTTTTCGGTTTTATGTCAGTTTTCAATTACTTTAAAGGTCAAAAGCCGAAATGCTTACTTTTGCCCCCGGGTACTTACAGACTCATCTCGATCTCCTAATACTAAGAAGTCTCTGGGGATGTACAGATTTCGAATGAAAAGGAAGACACGAAGTGAATTGATCAGAAATCCTGAATAATAATGATAATGAATACCAAAAAGCACGTTAATGGACAGAGGAAAAGCTATTGGGAACAATATAGATCAAAATAAATGGATAAAGGTAGTCACTGTCACTCTCACACTCTCTCATTGTGGCATCTTGACACTGATGACTAAAGTCGGGGAAGTGACAGTCACAATTAGCTTAGTATTTTTGACATAGGTATTATACCATCTTCTTGGTGAACTATAAATTGAATCCGAAAGTGACGAAAAGTCATAATAACGGGTTAACAAACTGCTTTAATGGTACGTGAAACAGACAGAAGAGAGAATCATCGATCATGCATTGTCAGTCAGGACTGAGGACTCAAGTTGACATGGCTGGGAAGGACAAGCATCACTTCCATTGTATTGACAGAGTTTATCAACTCATTACAGCAAAGAGTTCTGCTAATACACTACCTCTTACTGGGAAAAGCTGTCTCATATTCTGCAATTGAATTAGGAGCTCTTCATGGGTTTATGGACGGATAAGCTATATAAAAGTTGAATATTTTAGTAGAGTCTAATATATAGGTCGACAGTCAACGTTCAACGATCTGAGGACACTTTTGAAAATAAAATCTTAGAACTTCAACCTTCTTATGCTTTTGAGGACTTTCAAGGCAAATAGAAGCTGGATGAAGTAAGGAAAAATCAGGGGGAAATCATATTATGAAATAATAGTGGGAAAAGTGTTTTCAGTTTCTTAGAATTTTTGTATTTTACTTTTATTGCTATTTGCATTGCCATTGAAGAAATTGAGTTTGTCGTGGTTTGAGTTGAAGCTACTTGAGAGTTAGTTGGCACATCATGGCACTGAGTGAGTTTCTCGTATGTTAAGTAAATACAAAACACTTTGGCTTTTAGTTGTTCATTTTCTTTTCTTCATGAGCACGCTGACTGTCACCAAGTACCAAGAATACTTCAAACTGAAAATGATGTCGGAAATTATTTGATTCTCCCCGTGCCGAACATTAAATAGGAGCATTTTCTTCCTAATATTATAGTTTTTGGAATTACGTGTATCGAGTGAGCATTTAGTAAAACTAAAAACTGCTATTCAAAATGTCATAAGTTAAATTATGATATGAATGACAGACTGAAGTTGGCATTTGGCAGAATTCAGTAGGCAGCTTCATTCAAAGAGATTGACTGCACTGGATCGATAAGAAATTGTATTTGTCTAACTCTAAGCATCAAAGTGGATCCTTTTAAAATCTCTCCTTATCAAAAAGAAAGACTTTGATTTTTAAAAATGCATGCAATATGTAGTCCCAGTAGACTCGACATTTCTCTTCAAAGAAGCAAAAAATTCCACTTTCATTGTTGTGCAGATTTTTCCAACATGAGAAAGTTAGACAGGCTATCATTGCAAATGTATTTCAAGTTACAATCTTACAATGCTGAAACTTTTATGGTTCAGTGTTTAGTAGTAGTGCATCCGTCTGGGCTCAAGATAGGGAATTTGCCTGTGAAGCATGTTGTTGTTGATGTTGGCATTTAAAGCTCAACAGTCATCTATCAAGTTAGACAGGCTTTTACATTCTATTTGGGCTGGGTAATTTATTGCCAAATAAATAAACATAAGAGTAGTTTCAAACAAAAAATTTAGCAAACATTGGAATTACAATTCTCTGGATTTATTAAAATCCCTGAAAGAAAACGTGTGGACATCGTTTATTTAACATGCGGCTTTAACATCTTGGTATTTGTTTTAATTCTCCCTGTTGGTACTGTATGTACACTTGCAAAGAATACTACAATCCAAACTCTAAGCTGCTGAATTTTGAAATTTCTTAGATCATTTCAATGCTAATGTTAACACACTATTCCACACCCTTGATTACAATATGGTTTTTAAATAAGGCGTTACAAAGATGTAATTTATCAAAAGCCCGAAGGCTTAAAAGCCTTATAAGTTGGAACGAATGAGAGTCTCAATTTATGAAAAATTCATCATCTCTGGCTCATTGGCCAAGTGTAAGTTAATTGTTTGAATAATTTTCTATCATCTGACAGCTAAATTAGAAAAAGGTGTTTTGTAAGTAGGAGGATGAGGATTTCTCTCGCGTGTTCTACCCAATTTCCAGTCCCTATTTCTGATACATACCAAGCAGAATGTACATGTACATCAAACATTGAACAAACTTAATCTTTCAAAGTCTAGATTTGGTAAAGAAAGTGTTACAAGGAAATCTAGAAAAATAAATTCTAAGCCTCGAAGGTCGATTAGAGTTTCAACCTTAATCCATCAATGTGGACAGAGAGTAATGAATGAATTCCTCTCGGGGTGTCCATGATGCATAACCAGCCTCCTTATAAATGAGAGAACTGCCGTGAAAATTCCTAAACAAGAATTCTATTGACCTGAATGGAATGCCTAGTCTGAAGATACAACCTACAACCTATACAACACACCATGGCATAATTCCTGTACAAAGATTCTACATCTTTCATTCTACACCACTTACTACTTACTGCAAGGGATGCGGGAGAAGTTATTTATTTGCTGTAACACATAATACCCGCGGTGGGTCTCTCTACTGTTGGAATCCGGGATCGGATTTCATTGCTGTTTGATCTTCAGGGATGTAGAGGGTTCGACTTATGTCGTTCTATACTCAGAGTGTATATTATAAAACGACTTCAGTCTGCTTTCTGTAAGTTCAGAATCCCTTTTTGGGAGAAAGTGCATGAACAAAGAGTTACCCGAGTGGGCTGATCTAAAAGACCACGAGGAAGTCTAGGCCTCTTTATTATTACCCGGGTATCCTTTTGTATGGGTTTTCCGGAATGCGTGCAGTTTTACTCGAGGTGGAATCGGAGTCGGAAACGAGAGCGACTCTGACCTCTGACTCAATTTTGAAGAACTCGTTTAGTCTTCCAGCTTTGGATACGAATTTCGGTCTGACAGATGCACCAAGGGGAGCAGCAGTGGTTGCTTTGCCGGGGGCTCAAGTAACCACGGGTCTATTCTGAAGCCAACGGCTTATAGCGTAGAGACATGAGACATCCAAATCCTCTAGTTAGAATAGGTAAAACTTTTTTTTCATATTCTAGCAGAAAAACTTGAATAAGTGGAAGGGAATGTTACATAATTGTAAGCTCGGACAGGGAGACTAGACTAAGATTCCTCGGGTTATAAAATGTATAAATGCCATTAAGGCAGTTAGTTAGATGGAATCGTTTCTTTCTTTTATGAGCTTGTTGCCTAGTTAAGCAGACAGAGTTAAATCTAAGCGAACGTCTTTTGTTTGAAATAAAGAATAGGCAATTTCGGAACCAAGGGTTAGTTAGAATGACAAAGTAGGTGATGGTTATCTCTGTGTTTGAATACAAAGCAGGAGCAGGCCCTGTTATTATCCAACCATTTGCATTGCATGCACATGTACATAAACAGAGACGATAAACGGAGCTTCAAAACTGCCTAATAGTTTGAACAGTCTGTTTATAATGACGACAAAAATGAGTCGGGTTGGGCACTTTAACTAGCTCCCATTAAAGTGAATTATGTCCCAGAGATATTGGACACCGAAAATAAATATTTAAAAACTATTCCTTCTACTCTTAACAGTAGGGCAATATCAACGACATGGAATTAGACAATTTGACTTAATAATCTTACCTGTTAATATCTGGCTATACTCTGAAGGGAGAAAAAATATAATTTTACCTTTATAAAGGCTGAATTAAATTACACAGGTGGGCTATTCGGACAGTCTTGATTGCACACTGGGTTCAGTTTTATGGTCATTTGATTTGTATAACAAACGGAGGGAATTAGCTGGACGGAAATCCTCTTTACAGCTTGTTTATTGCACAGGAAGCCTCGGGGAGTTATTAAGCAGCACAATAAACATTAAGTGCATAAAATATTTACAGCTACACAAGTTCTTGTCATTCCCATTGATTTGAATGCCAAATTTAAATTGGTTGTGTACATAAGCCCAAGAATTAGCAGAGTTTTTTTTAATTTCTAGCATCAGTCTCGGGATTTATAAATCACATTCTCCTGTCTTGTATAATGGGAATGAAAAATGATTAATTGAACTTCCACTACCGCAAATCTTTATTCAAGAGAGTGAAAACGTCAAAGCAATACGTTGAGGTTGACTGTGGACTTAAACACAAAAAGCCTCCTTCATCAACTTCTTATAAATTTAACCCACTCTATTATTCCGCTTTCATCTTGAGACGCTGATAAGTCTCCCCTGTATATCTATGCATAATATATAGTTGATTGTATGCACCCCCACGGAATGAAAATGTTGACTCACTTAAAAATGTGAGGAATTAAACAGAACTCTTAGCCCATGAATTCCAAGAAGCCGAAGAAGATGATGAGATGCAGACTGTGTGAGAGAGGGAAAAAACTTGATAGTTAATTCCGCTACCCTTCTTACGTTTTAGAAATTGCTACTGGAATTCGCCACACTGGGCTCCTACTACGACAACGAGCACATAATAATATATAGAATCTTTATAGGAACCTCCTATATCGTTTTTTTATACCCAACATGGGAAGCAAAAGCCTACACCCCTTTCTTCTTTGAATTACATTACTTATTCATTCATTCATTTCATCTCATTTTAGTCCACTTTGGTAAAAACGGCTGTAAAAACCCCTTCGATGAGAAGGGAATCAAAAAATTTCAAAAGCCTTGCCATAAAATTGTGCTCAACTTTTGAGGGCTGTGTACTAGTAAAAGTATATAAACGGTAAGGACTATGTATACCGCTCATCAGCTCTTCATCTCATGCGCTCCAAAAAAATCTCTGAACTACCATAAAAGAGCAGTACCTTTGTGAAACTTATGCAGAGTGAGATGATGAATTTACTTTTACACTACAACAATAGAAGAGTTCTGGGCTGGATTTTTGATTAAAAGAATTACAATCGAATCGTTCTTTTTTAATTGGGTCTCATCTCATCTCACTTCAAAGAGGTAGAACCCACTCCGCTCGGTGTATTAGAGTAAGCCTTGACAACGGTCTCAGTTCAACCGAGGCGTTTTATCATCCGAACAAAGACGAGTATCATAAGCAGGCAGGGGGCAAGGCAGACTTCTGCTGTTATGTTCTAAGAGGCCAAAACGAAGCTTGGTTTTCGTAATATAAATACTAGAAAGAAATCAAGTCATTTAAGCACTGGAGAATACAAGGACAACAAATCGAGGACGTCTTTGTACTTGGAACTTAAAAGTTGAAAAGAATTAAGAAGCAGTGGCAGTGCACTCTGACACTATGCATGTGGCACTGTACTTGTTTTGCCATTTAGTAAGGACGCTTTGTTTCCTCGATTAAATCTGAAAAGTCTTGCCGTTGTCATGTTCGTTTAAACGAAGGGGAGTAAAAGTAAAGGAAGATGACACGTTAAAGTTGAAGAAATGACTGGGAAAAGAACAATGAAAGCTCTTATGGTTACTGTCCCTCAATGTTTGGAATGGATGGCTGGATTCTGAATTTGGTTCAATGGTTCTTGTCTTATTATTTGCCTTGTTCTACACTCTTCTCAACTCCATATTCTTCTTCTTGTCCTTCTGCTGGGATTGCAGATTGTCGCATTTAAGAGGATCTGGAGCCAGTGGGGAAGATACTCATTCCAATTTCAAAGTGACAATGACAATAACTTGTCAGATCCTCTTGTCTTGACTTGACACTTGAGTCAAAATAGTACATCCATAATAAGTTGGACTAACCCGAGGAATACAAATGGGCATAGGAGATGAAAGATAGGGGAGAGGTTATGCTTGGAGAACCTATTCGAGGGTAAATTACTTAAGCTAAAGGCAAAGGCCATGAACAAGTTAAATATTTAGTTGGATGTGACAGTTTTGAGTTTGGAATTCCACTGTCACACAGCAAAGATGCTCCATCCTACTTTTAAGTCAATTTCAGCCTTTGAACTGTAACAAAAATACTAAGTTTTCATAGATCTAAGAATAAGTCTTAGATCTGATGGACAAGCCTTCCAAGAATATTAATATCGTTAAGTTTTTTTTTTATAACTGAAGTGAGAAGTAATAACTCAAGGGCTCTTAAGAAAATCGAAAAGATTACCAAGAACAATTTTGAATTCTAAAAGGGTTGAGATAATTTACTGACTTTGTTTATCATTGTGAAAGTTGTCAATCAGTTTTGGCTAGCATTTCTTATTGGTCTTGGAGGGCTTTTTCTGAAGTCAATTCAATTCATAGAAAGCACGACGGCTGAGAGACAGCCAATACATCCCACCGATTGAATGAAAGTAAAAACCACAGCCGATAGGAATTTTATTGAACAAACGCAAGTTTTTTTTTGTCACAAGGATAATAAAAATATTATCTGAACGTGGAAATAAAATTGAACTGAAGATGAGTTGAATAAAAATATTTCGTTTCGTGCCCCTTCTTGTATTTCTAAGTTGGAACTTGTAAGTGGGCTTAAATTTTGAATCTCAACTTGAAACCAGCCTTGGTCTATGGTTATAGTTTAGGTTTATATAAACTATATACTTTTTCAATCTGAAAGGTTCTCTCAATGCAGAAGAATACAACAGCATATGGGATTTTAGATCCTCAAAATAAAACGCCAAAAGGTTAAAACTGAATCCCAGCTTTTTACTACAAGTGAAGAAAAACTCCTGCTCACACAGTCACAAGTACATAATGGCAAAGGCAAACCTACCCTGTTTGGATTCATATTTTTCCTTATTTCGTAGCAATGTAAATAAAAAGCCATGCAGCCAATACTAAACCATGAAAAGCATAATTTTCTCAAGTGCACTGCATTTGATTTTGATATTTAAATTTGAGTGAATGTCAGTCTCCAAAAGATGAGTTCCAACTTCTGCATGCATACAACCTTCAACTTGACTTGTCTTTTTCTTCAAACGATGCGATCTTAGAATATTGATAAGGGCTGAAGATGAGAGTTGTGGTACCGGGTACTGACTGATATGTATTATAATATTATGGTGGCGGCGGTGGTGGCTGTGTTTGAGATTGAGGGTGTTCTCTGGTTTCCGATTTGACTTGACTTCCTCCATTGTAAAGTTCCTATCTTGCAGAAGAAGAATAGGGGCAAGGAGATGATGATAATGAGGACAAAGGCTTTCCTTCAACTCAGTCAGTTTTATATCACTCAATCTGCTTTCTGCCAACATGACGTTCTGGATTGTTGAATATACATATTCACATATAAATACTATTGTAGATAGTCTGAGGTTTTTGAATTGGAAGTTTGAAATTTCCTGTCTCAGCCACCGAATTTGCATGATAATTGAAAATGGGGACGAGGCAATAGAATATGTATTCATGCATGGAATGGAATAGAGAGATATGCTAACTTCTATACAGTCTGCTCTGAGAAGGCAGGACCAGCCGAAAGCTTTGAGATATGATGTAATGTATAAAATGAAATTTCAACTTGAAATGGGATGAGAATACGAATACGAATGATGAGAGCAGCGGCTGAAGATGAATTCAAAATTCAAACCAACTCATTTACATATTTGTTAAGCTGTCATAACTTTATAAGAATCCTCAGCCAAAGTCAACCAACAACATTCAGCATTCAAAGCTCGGTAGAAAAAAATGTATTTCGACAAACAAAGGGGACACGCGTCCACATGTTTTTAGCACTTTCATAATCCAGCATAGGGAGATATCATATTTTATTTTTATTCAGACAAGGGATCCACAATCCACATGCCTTCACTCTGAGCATTTTTATTAGTCTCGTTATATTATTTCATTGTGAGCTGAGGTTCCAATTCATAAAGATATTTTTATAGAAAGGATTGTACAACTGCAAAGAATAGATTTTGTTCCGTAGATGTCTATTCTTTGGTTGACAGAAGTGCAATGTATCATGCAACCCATTATTTACCAAACCAGCCCTTAGAACTTACTCGTAGGTACCAGCAGTACAACTACAACCCGATTTTTTTCTACATTTATGAGATCAATGCGTGTGTGAAATGATGTCGGATTTGAATGATAAATATGGTGTCTGATTGTGTGTTTATAAATTGATAAATTCACAATCCTCCTGTCTTTTCAATGGTGGTTTGGTGGCCTTATAGTTGTGGCTTTCCTTGTAGTCATCCCATTCAATTCAATATTCAGTCTCATTTAACTCTTTGGAAGCATTACACTCTTGTATTTATAAAGGGGGTCTGTGCGAGGGTAGATTATCATTTCATAATGGTAGCAATGAATAGACAATAATAGAATAGGTGAAATCGACAATCAACATTCGTCAATTGACAATATTACTGAAAGGGGGGTGGATGGCGATGTGGCCTAGAGTGAGACATAAAGTTCGTAGTGAAAGGCGTAGCTCTGTACTTGCATTTTCATTTTCATTTAAGCTAAGCTGGTTCTGAAGATAATTGCCAATTTAAATATGAATCAGATATATTTCTCCTGGCCTTATGACGCATTGGTTGATGACTACTGAATTCTAAATGCATCTACAATTTAATTACGTCGCTGTACAGTTAGTTTTCCAAACGTAGCCAATTATTGAAGACAACAATAGTTGAAAAAAAAATCGTAAAATGACTCAAGTGAGTGAGTCATAATTTCCATTTAGTAAATTATAGGGTATAAATGACACCTAATTCCTACATAGTTTGGTTCCAAGTGCTGATAGCGTTATAAGAAGGATGAGAATAGCCGAAAATTCAAAAATAAGTGGGCTCTTGGCCAGAACCTCATCTGTAACTTGTAATTTTCTCCAGGCAAATTGCTGCAGACAAACGTTGAGAATTGAGAAAATGAGGATGACTGAGCAAGAATTACGTGTAAAGCTGTCTATAACAAGCCATGTTAAAACCACTGGGCATATTATCTATAGTACAGATAGGTAGACAATAGTTGGAAAGATGCAAAGGTAATTTCCCCTTTTTTACAACAATGATGACAGAGATACATCTTTATTCCGAAATGTAATAGCCAAAGGTGTAGTTTTACAAATGAGCCAAGCTGCTGCTAAGAATTAGTTTGGTCGTATCTCTGGTTTTGGTGCCGGTTGGCTTTTGTATTGAATTACCTTTTTCCCAACAATGGAGAGATGAAGCTTTAAATGCAACCGAGAGTAGCAGATACGAGGGGGGCGGCAGCCTTCTGTTTGCATTTTCATCTCAATATCTCCATTATTATCCTCATCACCATTAACCGTCATTTATTACCATCCAATGTGCAGTGTAGTTGAACGCTCGAAACAATCAAATCGTATAATGTATGTATCTTCAATCGATGAAGGATATCATCTGCTGTTCCTGGAGGGGTTTAGCCATTTTTATCGTTTGGACAACTATAGGTAGATCTGTGATTTCAATTCCAGGTATGTATGATTTGTTGGATTGAAAACTTACTCTTCATTGAGTTAAAAAAATATACATAAATCTATTGCTAATACATTAACTCTTGTTCAAGTTCAAACTTTAAATCTATGCAGCTATAAGATTACTAACATAATGTCTTAGTCATACCTTAAGTAAAAAAACTACGACGGAAGGGATTTGTATTCTTGGAGGTGATAGAATGAGGCGGTTTTGTCAGTCATCATCAAATAACACTAGAACTAGAGAACTATGTTTTTTTTGTTTTACATTTTTATTTTCTCTCTTGAATGTGTATCCTTGGGCCTGTCGAATTGTTCGAGGAATATATATGGAGGAACAGGAAACGTAGATTTTATGTATGTATGAAGGCTGGGAGAAGTGGATTGTAAAAGATTCGATTTATTATATTTTTACACGACCAATCGTCACTTGCTTAGCCGTCGGTCGGTGTAGCCTTGTTTTGTCGGTAGCTGGTAGCTGGTGGATGTAAAATGTTCCAATCGAAAGCCCAGCCTCCTGTCATAAAATTGAACAAAAGTTTCTCACCACTGCATCCCTGGAGAATTGAATTGTGTAACAATAAAAGCATCAGGGCATCAATTCAAGCTTTGTTGATGGCTGAACTTGTGCACCCAGCAGTGTGAAGCGACTGATGGGAAAATGTTCTAAAAAGAGAGAAAAATGCTCGAAAGTTTATCCCCAAGGTGAGGACAATTCACTTTGTAAATACATGGTATGAAAGTCGAACAGTCTAAGGCTACCTTCTAGTCACTGAAGCAAAGCTGAATACCCATTATTGCCAATGGTACAAATATAATATTCCATTAACTATTTGAGTTTCAACACCCTTGGATATAATATACGGCCCTCGGGTCTCCTCTATTCCAGCTAGCTCTTCCAAACCAATATTGAATGATCCAAGAGAATTCTTCATTTCCCGAGAATTTGATTCTTTTCAGCGACCGCTCTCAAAACCAACCTGCTTTACAAGCTTGATTCTTCAGTCAAGCAGTTGTAAGTCTGTAAGTACAAAGTAATATGACAAGGTAGTCCGCCCAAGCTTGATTACGTTGTGCATTGAGGTTTTGTGAAGACGGAAGCCGAAGGACATCTTTTTATCTCGAGCTTCCCTGTTGTTCTCAATAAATGTTGAACAGTCAACATGATTTTGTACACTCTGTAGTCCATTGCTAAAGGGTATTCAATTTGAATGGTGAATGGTTCAAAGGAACGGTAAAGTGTTCCAGGGATAAAGGGCGAGGAATAGGCGGATCTTGAATTGATTGGATTTAATGGGTTTTTTTTTGAAAATTCTCAGTTCAGTATTATTGGCTTTTCGGTTTTCACTCTTTGTACTTTCCTCTAAAATACTGGGAAGCTTTTAATCATTGTTCTCTTGCCGAATAATTTTATTTTATACAAGAGCTTGAATTTATTTTTCAAAATTGGGGTGTTTGTAATAATATACGTTGTACGTGTAGCGTTCGCCAATTATCTTAAATTTTCCGAGAAATTCCAGATCCAATCAGAGCCTTTGAAGTTCAGTCCTTTCGTAACCTAGTTCAGAATAAATTACCCAATCTCAATAATTTTTGAGCCCCTTACACCTCGTGATTCTCATTTTTCATGTTCTCACTTCCATTTTCCACGCCTTCAGCCTTTTCCGCGGATGTAATTTTATGAACCGGATATTGCCTTTGAACTTTGCTCGTTCGTTAATTTTTGGGATCCTTTTGACTCCTGATACCCTTGTTGTTTGACAGCTTTGTTTTCCTTTTTCTGTACTGTTCGGCTCGAGTTGTTTTCCCAGTTGTGGAGCATAAGTGCGTAGCTAAGAAAAATTAATGATTTTTCTGAATGACACAGGCATCTTTTTTACTTAATATAGGTCACTTAACTATAGGATTTGGAAACAAGGGAAATTTTACGGCATCATTATACATGATAAGTTATACGCGTACTGTACAAAGGTAGTTCAAGGTGTATGGCATGTTATTATTAGGTGTCATCAGGTGAACCTTTTTGAGCTTAATATTTGTTAACTCACCTCCTAAAATAGGTATGATCTCATAAATACTCATTGACTTAAAGTTTTTTTTAGATTAATGCTCGATTGTAAAGCATTGGCAGTCGCTAATGCTTTAAAATTTACCTGCAATTGTGTATTTAAATTCGTTCCTTATAAGTATTTTTTAATTCTCCCGAGCATCTGTATTACGTAGATTGCTGTGATCTGTTTACCTAGGAGCTTAACACCTTAAATGGAAACGGCGAGCTCTGTGCACAGGAGTTAAAGGTTGTGGCACATTTTACTATTAGTCAAGGTAGGCCAGGCTCTGGGTTGGGTATTAACTCTATTTAGTTTCGGTTTCAGTCTCGTTTTTCAAATTCCGATCCTAAATGAGTTGTTCCCTTCTCAAGTTCTCCTATAATGACCTGATGAAATGAACGTACGGTTGACTGCATAAAGGGAGAAGAGGATCTCATATTTAAGGGGATCTACCCTGTTTAAGGATTTCCTACTCTATTTTATCATTATTAAGAGTACTTAAAGGGATCGAGTACCATGTGTAGCACATCCAAAGCACACAAAACATCCCTAAGAGCTTTGACATACACAAAGGAATAAGTGAGATGAAATAGTATGTATATACACACACACACATAGTTCAAATACAATGAAGACTGAACTCTGGAAAGTATAAGCCTTGAGTTTTGAGTTAATTAGACAATTGAGAAGAGCGTGGGTTAGTGCCCTATGGTGCATGTGTATGGGTTTCAAAATAATAATTTCTGTCCCGTTCCATTGTTCTGTGTTTTGAAGCGGCTGGGAATCGAGATTTGAGATTGAATGAAGTTGTTTATGTGATCCATGGATTGAGATATTATTCTCCTGTCAGAAGGTATTGGGATTTGGATCTGTTGGCTCAATTTCCTAATTTTTGAAATCCTGTCCGCCATATACAGGATTGAAATAATCTCTTGGTTTTGGATTTAGGTTTTTGGGATGTATAAGTCTGTTTGCCCTGTCCCCTCTGTGTGTACTGGGTATGAAATGAAGGTTTTGATTTTAAAAGAGGCATGATTTAGTGCGGATGCGGAGGATAAAGGACGAATTAGCTTCCTGTTGATAGTACAACTGTACTGAACCGTAGTTAAAGTGTACCTTATTTGGATTGAGTCGAGTGTTAAGTTGAGTTAGGTTCGGTTTGGTTTGATTTGGATTCACAGACTAGAAGAACGTGTGATATAGACGATAGGAATATGCATAGACACATATATCTGTGATCCCTTCACAAATATAGATGATCAGGGGTTCGGGTTCCTGTTGAAAATTATAGATCTCTTTTCAATCCTTAAATTGAAGATGAAAAGGGCTATTTTTCCTTGTCCAATATGATCCCCCTTGGGTCCATTGTGTTGAGGTAAGTAGTGCTGACAGCTGGTCGGTGGGATTTTACCGTTGTATCCCCAAGCAGTTCAAGGCATTACTCAAACCTAGATTTTTAAAATATAAGCCGAATTCTGTTGATTTTCAGTGTTCAAAAAATACACAGATCAGATTTGATCTCGATAAGATATTAAGATATGCAAAGGGCACGCGAATAGTAATAATAGCTTATTCTAGGGGATTTTTTTTGCCTGCGCTCTAAAAAATTATTGAGGAAATTAGCTCAAGAATAGGGAAACATTTATACGAACAAATTGGTTTCATAGCGACTTCGTCCATAAAAATAATACGAATTGTTCCTATGTTTACTAAAATTCGAGTATAAAATGTTCAGCTAACTCAGCTCAACGGTCACCCGGCCAGATTTTCAGAGCCTTTCGTAACAGACTCGATTGACAAAACGCAAAACGAATCCAATTACGATAAGTGCAAGTCTTGAGCATCCAGCATTTAAAAAAATCATGCTCCATGAATCATAGTAACTAGCATACGCACACCTTTTTGGCACACGTTATGGGCAGAGAAAATGACATGGTATTGAATTCAGGGTTGGTAGGTGAAATTTCATAGTGAAAATTGAACGCTGAAAAATAAGGAAATTTCATGAAATTTCAGCAAA